>SNQJ01S0054728.1:39191-53923 GCA_010110895.2 Picea sitchensis
TGAGAAATATCCTTCTAACAGATTCAACCATCTATCTACAACATCTGCATCTATTTGGCCCTCAAATATGGGAATGTCAAAGTTTACTTGTACCTTAAAAGGAGTGGCACCTCCAGAGTGGCTGCTAGATGTAGATACGCTGTCAGTGGGCAGTCGTTGAAGGATCCGGGCAAAGTTTTCCATCATCACGCTCCTTTGTTTCTTGAGGGCCTCCTCGAGCAATATTTTGATAGGATCTCCTTCTCCCTCATCTTTCATTTCTTCCCCCATGGGCGATCATCGGGGTTTGTGAGGCTGATGTTGCAAAGGTTCAACCAGATTAAGCCCTAACTCCTTATACCACGACTTCGTTGGGGACATGCAAAGAAGGATCGAGAAAGAACAAACTGCTCTGATACAACTGATCTAGATTTATGCAGGAACACAATGAAATACAAAAATACACGTAAACTCAGAGGTGCAGTGGAAATAATGCTTCATTTCAATAATAAAAAATGACTGAAATATTCTTACAGACAGAATGGAAATAAACTAGCCAGGGCGCTGGTAGCGTATCTCTAATAAGATATGTGGCAGCTACTGGCCTTTGAACTCTATGTTATGATGAGGCTCAAAGGTCTATATATTATTGAGAAACAATGGAAGTCCTAAACATCAATTTCTCGGGGTCGTAACTTTTGCATACTATCTTCGTTTGATGCATATGATACATCGTTAGAAAGATCTATCCGTGGAATACAATATTTGGCATAATAAATTTTAATATCACCATGCCCAAAAAATGTCTTTTAGGGCCTCAAAACAGCTCCAGAAGTTCAGGACCCGAAAAACTGCCAAAAATAGTAAATTGTGCTACAATTAAGGAAACTGAAAAACTGAGAGAAACAATGGTGGGGGTCCAGGTGGAATACGTGGGTGGCCACCAATATCCACCTGAATCATATTTTCCAAGATCTTTCATCCCATTACCTCATTACAAAGGAACATGATGAAGTTAGTATGGTCATCCAAGTGTGATGCCATCTTTCAACAGCTGAAACACCTCTTGATGTCATCAAAGTGTGATGCCCTTGTTTTAAAAATTTCAGACCCTGAAAAAGATTTCTTAGTTTGCATTGATGCTTGCAAGGAAGGACTTGGTGGAGTTCTTATGCAAGAAGGGAATTTGATTTGTTATTATTCAAGGAAGTTAAATGAACATGAGCATTGATATGTCACCCATGAATTGGATCTTGCAACTATTGTGCATGATTTGAAGATGTGGAGGAATTACTTTCTTCAGAGAAGATTTGTCTTGATGGAAGATCATTGTGGACTAAAATATATATTTGATTAGTCACAATTGAATGATAGACATGCCTAGTGGATGGAATTAATCAATGAGTTTGATTTTGAGATCAAACACATAAAATGGAAAGAAAATTGAGTGGCAGATGCACTCAACTGAAGTGTGCAGATAGTATATCTTGCAACAACAAGTGTAAGTGAGTATCAAATCAAGAATAAAATTAGAACTCTCATGCAAGAGGATGAACATTTCAATCCAGTAAAAGAAATTTTGTAGCAAGATCCAAATATGAATAAGTATGAGGAGTATTAGTTTACATTTGATGAGCTACTATTGTTTAACCACATGTTTTATGTACCTGATTTAGCAAAGCTGAAACACCTCATTATGGATGAGTTTCATAGAATACCTTATATGGGTCATCCTGGTTATTAGAAAATGATAACAATAGTAGGTCAATTGTATTACTGGCTAGGAATGAAGAAGGACATTGCAGAGTATATTCCAAAGTGCTTAGAGCGTCAAAAAGTAAAATTTGAACATAAACACCCTCCAGGATTATTGCAGCCATTGCAGATTCCAGAATGTAAGTGGGAAACTATTTCCATGGATTTTATTACAAGTTTGTTGAGAAAAATTAAGAAACATGATGCGATAATGGAAGTGGTGGATAAGCTGAGTAAGAAAACTCACTTTATTCCAATTAAATCTACTTTTAAATCTATAGATGTTGTTGATGTTTTCATGAGAGGAATTTTCAAATTGTGTGGTATGCCCAAGACTATCATTGCAGATAGAGATGCAAAATTCACATCAGAATTCTATAAAGGATTGTTTGTGGGCTTGGGAACACAACTATCATTCAACACAACTCACCATCCCCAAACAGATGGATAGACTGAAAGGGTGAATAGAGTTTCCTGGAAGACATGTTAAGGATGCATTCCATGCATCAGCCCAAGCAGTGGGAAGAATATATGCCATTGGTAGAATTTACCTACAACAACGATTATCAAGAATCATTGAAGATGATCCCATTTGAGGCTCTGTATGGAAGAAAATGTAGAGTCCCAATTAGTTGGGATAGTTGAATAGATAGGATCACATTTGGACCAAACCTGTTAAGAGAGATGGAACAAGAAGTGAACATAATCAAACATAATTTAAAAGCAATCTAGGATAGGCAAAAAAAATATGCAGATGACAAAAGGACTCACAAGGACTTTAAGGTGGGAGATCATGTGTATCTGAGAGTGAAAACCAAGAGGAGTTCTCTGATAATGGAAATTTGTGACAATTTGGAAGACTACTATTGTGGATCATTTGAAGTCTTGTATAGAGTAGGACCAATGGCATATAAACTTTCCCTACCACCTACTATTAGAGCTCACATTGTGTTCTTTGTATATTTATTAAAGAAGTATATTCATGATTCTAATCATGTTATTGATTAGACTACGATACATATGGAACTTGAGGGAGAATTATATCCAAACCCTCAATGCATTCTATACAGGAAAAAGACATTGCTCCAGAACCAAGTCATTGTGTAGGTCAAGGTGCAATGGAAGCACTTTGTACCAGATAAGGCCACATGGGAATTAGAGGATGCCATGAGAGTGGCATACCCATTTTTGTTTTTTGTATAAATTTGTATATATGGTGTTAAAAACATATAGGACAATGTTTCCTTAAGGGGGAGGGGAATGCAAAACCCCGTTTTGCCCCAAGACTGTAATTAAGTTTAAGACTTCATGCATTTTGAATAATGAAGACTGAAATTGTGTTTTTTGTTAATAAAAACAACAATTAGATGACTGAGAGGGAATCCTTACAGTACTGGCCATGATACCACAAGTGGGACTAGTGAGGTGGAACTAGGAAGTTTTAATGAGGAGAATAGGAAGCTTTCCCAACAACTCAACCTACACCTGCGTGAATTGAATTCATAACATGTCCAACAATACCATGTTTACCTTGACCACAAGGAATTGTTAATGGGATGTAGACTGGGTGGTTGGAGTAGTTATAACTTCCTTCAAAATTGGTACTCGAGGAAGTAAAGGGTTTGTTGCAATGTTAGCAAGAAGTATGAAACAAAGATTTCCCACTTCGAATCTTGGATCTTGACCATGGGAGCTTGCTTCTGACAGAAGTGAGTGGGTATCTCGAGGAATGAGGAGGAAGAGAGAAAAATAAATACAGGACGTGCATATGAGAAACAAGAGGCACACAAATACATAATAATAATGAAAAATCAGTCTTAGAGATGAGTCACAGAATCAAAAACAAATAGTGATGCAGTGAGTAGAAGAGCTCATGCACATAGCTTTGAGAAGCAGAGAAGATCTAGGAATTTTTTTTGAATAAATAGAAACCTTTCCAAACAACTGAATGGTCACCCTAGAATAAAGAAAGTGGTTGGAAAGAGGGTTGCGACTTGGTGTTGGCTATAAAGAAATCGACATTGTTAAGGGGAGGTCATTGAGGGACTATGCAATAGAGAAGGGACTCCCTTATGTAGAGGAAATTCATATGGGAAGGAACTTGATAAACTCGTGGAGGTCCTGAGCTCAGTGGGAAGAGGGAAACTTTTGTTATTTCCAGTGGAGTGAAGGAGAATAACCTTCTTGATCCATTCCTTGAATTTTTGAGTCAATTGTGAGAGTCCCCTGGTGGTATCATGTCCTAGCATGGGGGTGGCTTGTTATAGAAATATCAAGTGCAACATATCCTTTGGTTGGGTGGAAAGGAATTCACCCTCAGTCAGTTGGCTGGTTGGAAATAATGTTGAACAGATAAGTATTTGACCTAAAATGCTCATTGAATGTTTATTAATGATGATAAATTGTATTTTGTTTCTTGAATGTCTTGATGTGATAAATAGATGCTAAATCTTAGTTGAATGGAATGATTCAATTTCCTTTTAATTGGTAAATGAAATTGATTGTAATGCTTGTAATGGGAGGATAGAGAAGGCCAAAAACCTTGTATTTTCCCTCTCCATTCCATGGAGATTTTGTAGGATATGGAAACCTTCATTTGGAGGTTCTTGGTAGAATGTTTCTTGCATAAGAAGAGGATTTAAAACTCATGGGAACAAAGTTGAAAAAACCTATGGGAAGAACCAGCGAAAGACTGCAGGACTACTAAGTCTAGAGACAATCCTTAACCCGTTCAAATCCTTGGGTAAACCATAGTGAATAATAGTCGTTGATCTAGAGTGGAGGGACAATATCAACCGTCAGTGGAAGGACTGAGCATTTTGGCTAAGTGTGGTAAATGAACCTTGAAGGAACCATTATATCCTAGTTGGACATGGATCCACCATCGAGGTTCCAAAATTTATCATTACCCATTGAAATCCCTATTGAAAACCTGGAGCGAAAAGGACAATCATTGGATCAGAGGGGAGGATGAAACTTAGTCATATGATCAGCACTCTGAATATATAGGAACCGAAGGTAGAGTTTTTTAACTAGGTCATTGGATAATCATTGCACTGGAGGATCTGCATCAAAGTCCTTGTTGAATCCTGTTTCTGGTGGAGTCATGTTACAACACAAGGTTCCACCCATTTTTACACATGTAAACAAGGGAGAGAGAGGATGACATCGTTGTGACGTATCGTATCAGTGTGGCGAAAATAATTCCACGAAGGATGACACTTGTCAACATCGTATTCGTGTGGGTTGAGTGTGGGCCCTGTTGAGAATAAGCCTTTGGTTTGGCACCCTTAAAACTTAAATTTTGGATCTAAGGGCATAGAAATCTCAGATGTTGAATGCAAAGGGGAGTAACCAGACCTTCGGACCATCGAAGCTCCCAAAAACCAATCCTTTACTTTCCTCCACAGTTTCTTGGTGCTCAGTTGGACAAGGTTTGGGGAAGGGTTTCGACCCATCTCCTTTTTTGTTAGAGAACCTAAAGGGCACATGTCGATGATGTCAGGATGATGTAGCTAAGCCATGTGTCATTTATTTCAACCTATAGAAAGTGGATATGTGTCAACATATGAGAGGACAAATCGAGGAATAGTATGTGCCCTTTACACACCTTTGAACCTAGGGATAGATCTCAACCATTAGATCTGGAGGGTCGAGAGATATTTTCTATCGATATCTTGTTATGATCTTAGCAAGGAATTCCTTGCATCAAAGAGCCAAACCACTGGATGAGTGGAGACACGTTTGCAAGAGTCTTAGAAAAGATCAGTATCCAGGTGGTTGGTGGGATGAGGTGTGTTCTAGTGGGTGTGTGTTCCTGGTTAGGTATGGCTCTAGGGACTTGACCACTAGATAAACAGAAGCCATGAGGACCCTTGGTTTTGTCAGTTTGGGGATCCACTAGATCTTGATGCCCGATGAGGTACAAAACCACCTCCAAGATCTTCGTCATATGTGTCACATGCTCGTTTTTTACTGGCTGATATGTGCCACGTTGGAGGGTTGATGTGTCTTGACAGGTCAATCCACATTGGATAGTATGAGTAACATGGATCCACTTGGGTGCCATGTGGAAATGGCAGGAGAAGGCCTGAAAACTTTAAAAGGCCATTTTTTAAATTCTAGACTCAATTTTGAGCATGGTTATAGTCATCGGAAAGTTTTCAAAGAGTAGAACTGGATTATGAGACAATAACTAGATTTAGAGGGGCGATTAAGCAATATATTTTTGATAAAAGAAGAATAGGAAATTTGTACACCCCACCAATCTAAGAGAGATTAAGGGGGTCGGGTGTGTTACAACTTCTTTCTTTGATAGTTATGAATCTTGAGTCAATCATCGAAACTACGCAATCTTCATATCAAGGATTTCTTTAGCTTACCCTTGACCTTCCCATGGGTTTTCTATGGGTTACCCTGTTAGAAAAATAGGATCGCGAAGCAATACAATAAACAAATGCGGAAATAAAACACATAAGAGACACAATAAAAAAAGAGACACATACATACGTGGTTCACCCAGCGTGGGCTATGTCCACCAGAGAAATTGCTAGGTCCTTCCTTTTTTTATTATCCAGCAAATGAAGGGATACAACCTACAACTCAATCGTTGTAACTTCCTCTTCTTTCTCTCACAGTCTCCTCACTCAAAATACAATATTCACAAACATACACACCCGCAATACAATTCCCTCATGAAAATAGGTTTTCCTTCTAGGGAAAAAAACCTTAACATAACTTCTATCATGAGATATACAACCTTATAATGAATGGTCCAGATTGACTAAGAAATTACAATATTTTACAAGGAAAATTTTCCCAAAATTTCACTTCGGGGGCGCTTCCCTCAAATCCCCTACCATTAATTGTCCTTGCCCCCACCATGGACCCCCTTGATGACAATAGTGGGGGGAAATCCCCCCTCACCCCTTGTAAGAAAATGGGATCCAAGAACGACTGAAACAAACCTTTGAATCAGGAAGATAATCATACTCCACATCCAACATACCCTTTCACCATTACATCGTACATATGGTTTTCCTCAGCTCACCCTTAACCATTACAAATTCAAAGTGGTTTCATATTACCACGAACCATTCATTGCATTAGGTGGTTTCGGTTAACCACAAACTTGAATATGTAATTACAAAGTGGTTTTTGGTTTACCACAAACTAGTAGAAAAATAATCGTGATTCATTTGACTCAAACAAATGACTCATTAAACTAACAACTCTTCCTAAACATGTTTAGCTTTACTTTAATGACAACTGGCCTTTGGAGGACCAACTAACTCATGAATTTTGTATGGGAGATATTGTTGTACAATTGAATACTCGACCCTGTAAAATCCTTTCAACATAAAAACAACATTCTTCCATTTAGGGACATCTATCCAACCACATCGGACCTGCATGCGAGGCTTTGAAATTTCTTGATTCCAACACTTGTGATGATCATGATTTGTAAGACCACAAACACTGTAGCGATATAAGTTCCAACATTTTTCTTTTATATGCCTTGTTCTTCCACAATGACTGTAACATTGTTCATGCTTCTGCACTTGGCTTGTTTCTTATGCTTCTAGTTCATTGCTATTTTTTTTACTTGTAGATGATTCACATGTTGTCAGTGTTTCTGCTTTCACACATTTTATAGTTGCATTGTTTGTTTTAACTTCATATCCAAGGCCTTAATTTCTTGGTCTTACACATATTTGTATGGACTTCTAGATACCTTGACAATTCTTGCCTAAGACTTTGCCTTCAAAACCCATTTTATTAATAAGTTTTGAACCTATTCCCTTAGTGTGCTTTTCAAAGAAACCTATTTCAAAATGATCTTTAGAAATATCACCCGGATCATCATTTGGAGTATCATCGTTTGGATCCTCAAAACAAGAGAGAGACATATGTACATCAACATTATTATCATCAACCAAAAAACAAGTTTCACACGAACTACCAATATTCTGAATCACGTCTCTTGTATCACAGATTCCATCACACTTTACTTTCTCTTGTTTTAATTGTTTTACTTCACTTTCAAGTTCTAACAACACATTTTATTTTGCTAATAACCCTTGTTGCAATGATTCTATCAATTTATCCTTTTGATCTTGAATTTTGAATATATCATCCACAAATTGATGTGGTGATGTCAACTTTTCTTCTAGTGTGTCGATGTGTTGTGTAGCAAAACTAACAAATTCATGATAAAGTTCATTATCTTATGTTTTGACTTCTGCAACTTTACAAATTATGGGATCATTTTGATTTTGCAACATGAATATTTCTTACAAAGCATCATTAAGGTCTTGTTGTAATAGTTTAATTTCTTGATTAGCGTTTTGAAGTCTTTTTCCTCCTTTTGCCATTTTTTAAAACTTAATAATTCATTCTCGCTTGCCTTAATGATTCACACTCACTTGCCAAAGAATGAACACAATAAAACACAGGGTGTCAAGTACAACCGACCATGCACTCATATTTCAAATACAACAATGATAAAGGTGTCGGGTAACATTGATCATGCACTTTTCTTCAATTTTCTTACAATCAATTACACATCAATGACTTTATTGGACTTCAATTTTCTTGATTTGACTCACTTCATCACAGTTACACTTTACTTGACTTGACTTCATTTTGACAAGGATCTTTCAACTTGACAAAATCTCAATTTCAACTCCTTATATCAGTAATTCAATTTTCTCTTAATATTACTATGCAAATTTACCTTTAACTACATACTCTCAACCTTCAACTTTAATTGGATTGTTTACATAAAAAAAAAATTCTTCAATTGACTCTAGATTGCACTCATTTTTAAATTAAAACCAAAATACCATTAGACTAAGACTTTTAAAAACCTATACTGAATACCTTTCCGCTCACACTTATTAACTTTATGACTTAAAAATAATAATAATAAATTAAAATGTAACTTCTTACATTGATATACTCTCAACAAGGCTTGAAAAAAACTCATTGCATACATCTCTTGACTTCACTTTAAAGGAAATGTTGAGATATTTAAGGGATTTCTTTAATAAGACCAAATTGGACACTGGAGATGAAAGAGGAGAGACAATAACATGGATGAAGCCATTGATAAATCCTATGTGTATCTTCATAGCTTTTCCATTTTCTCAACGATCCCATCAACATCTCGAATAATAGATTTCTTCGTTGCATCACAAGAATATTCTTCTTTAAATCTCTTCCTAAAAAAAATTCTACCGAACTTCATCTTTCTTGCATCTTCTTCAAATTGTTTATGTTGGAACAAATGACGATTTCTTTCTTAGAATAATGCTACACAATTTTATATTTTTATGCAGAGGTGAAAATTCTCGCCACTTCTCAAGGCGATTTGACCATGTATCTAACCATATATATCAAGTTGATTTCTACACGCTCAATAGTAATAACTCTTCAATCTCTCATGGATTTTATTCTCACCATTTTTGGGGGCCATCTTTAAATGCCTTGTCATTTACAATCAAAATTAGCTTATGAACATCAAACGTATGGTTTCTAAAATATTAGATTATACTTTTGATTTGAATTGTAGAGGAAACAACATATTGAATTCTTGCAACTTATAAAAGAGAAATAATTTTACCATTATTCACCATGCATGAATTACTTGTAACATTTACCATTTGACTACATATGCCAACAATATTTTCCTCAATGTTTCCTTCATGGTCCATCTTGGTATTTTCTCCAATGTTACCACCCATATTCAATCAAGCTAATAAATTAAAATCCTTCTTTCTTAAACCGACACTTTATGATTGTTAGCTTGCTACATCAATGCCTTTTCTCCGAGTGATCCATTATCATATCTCCCTGACAGTGTTGCACAATTACTCCTAACAACCCATGGATGGATTACTCAAATACCTTGCTACTTCCTCCGATTGAGTCTCTGCATGTGCCTCCCTCCACCACTGCTCCCTAGTGATCTGAACTTTCTATTCCACTTGAAAAAACATAGGTATTATTTTCTACACTACAAAAATAATTTGATTCTTTCAAACCTCATTTAAAGTTCCTGATAAGACAAAATTGTGAACTAATTTGTGAGAGGCGAAGAGGTATTTTATAATTATCCCATTACAAATATAACCCCATCGAATTTCTTGGAATGATAATAGCTTGTTCTCTCATCTTTCTCTACTCCGCAAACATGGACATTTACTTTTTCATGCATTGTCTCTCTTTCGTTTCATCCTTCTACTCTGTCATGCACATTTTTTTATCTCTCATAAAAGAATTTGGTATGCCTCCCAATCAAAGAAATCCCACCATTATTTTTTATACAAACATCTCAATGCATAATGGATCGCTCAATCAGCCAACAAACATAGATCCTGCATTGGATCCTATTTAGATGATCTCTTGCATTCTCCTTCGTTCTAATACAAAATGTTGGTATTATGAGAGAAGCCATGAACAAATATTCACACACATAAACATCACATAAGAAGAAAAATATACCTCAAAGATCATGTTATCCCTAAATTTTACACTAGACTACAATAGCGTAAAGCTAGGGCACCTCAGTTATTGCAATGATTTGGTTTGGTTGATAGGTGGATCAAGTAGGTTGGATGGGTTCAGGACCTGATAAATCTCATCAACTAAATCTCAAATGATCATCAATACTTCATATAGTCAGGGGCATTCACGTTGATATCTAGATATTTAATGGACAATGAAATATGGAGGAACAAGGAACAAACATGAATACATAAGTGTCACAACCTACTAACTCATACATTTACCAAGAAGATTTTCAAACTCAAATGATATTTTGAACTTGAAACAATTAATCGAATACAACTTTAAAAAAATAGGTAATTAACAGTAAGATCCTCACTGTAATCAAGGTTGAATTTTATGAAAATCTATGCATTGCAAAAATCTTCATTGTATTCAAATAAGCAGAAAAAGAACATGGTTATAATAGGAGCACAATCTAACTAGCATAGTGTCTAAATATTTGAGCATGAATGTTGCAGGGCATGAAGCTCCTTACAATTACCATACCTCTCCCTCTCTCACTAATCAAACCCTCTTCATCTTCCCATCAGAAGACCCTTTTCCCCTCCTTTCTTTCTCTTTTAATAGATTGATGGTACATACAAAATCAGATCTTAGATCCCAAAAAATAGGTTCAAATATGATCATATATCGATATACCAAGATTTTATATCATAATCATGAACTATATGTGGAATACTATATCGAAATAAGAATATATGAGCTCATAACCAAAAACACTAATTCCTAGGTCAAGATCTTCTTTTTATGGATCACATCTTTGACTTCTGAAAAATAGCCTTTGATTCACAAAAGAATGTAATTCGAGCTTGCAAATCTAGAGTAAAATATGCAAGGGAGTTAGCCTCATAATCTTCAGCTTGATTTGGTATTCAAAATCTATGATCTTCAAACCTGGCACAAAACAAACTTTCATATTTTTTTGTAGCTCATTTAACAGTTTCCAAAACAGGGGTGCTACATAAATCATGACTTTTCTGTAGTGCACCTTTATGTAGCGGCTACCAATGCACGAACAATTACCAAATACATTCTTGAGTGTACTTGGAAACCTAGGCACTTTCTTCGTCGATGTCCTTATGTTTAATTGTGAGCTTGAGAACTTGGCATTTTAGATGTTCTCCATTTGAATTTATCCTACTTTGCTTTGTACCTGAGGGTTCCATAAATTGTTGAAGAAGGAAAGTTGATCTATGATATGATAACCATTTCTTAGAGTACGTTTATGGCTATCACTAGGATCTTTTCATAAAATATTGCAATTGGAGGTGCATGTTGCAGTTCTTCACTGGAGGATATGTGAAGTGGCATGGCATTAGACATGTAATCCATGCACAATTGGTCATGAGGTTGTAATAATAATGTAGGTAACAAAAATAATAATGGATTTTCTTGTTGTTGCTGAAGATGAGATGATTCCTCGTAATTAATTGATCTCCATCACAAATAGTAGGATATTTAATCAACTAATCTCTCATCATGATTGTTTGTCCATTTGCAATGAGCTTTTACCAATCTGTCCATTTACAAAATATGGGTGCATACTTTTAAGAAAAAACATCAGGATCCCTCAAAACCTTCACAATTTTGAGTATTTTCCTTTTTGTCACCCAATTGAGGCCATCCTGCACAAAACCCAGGTCATGATTTTTTGAAATGTCTATCGATTTGTCCATAAAACGCGCCCGAAAACCACTGCGTTTCAAGAACTATCACTATCTTTTATTCCATAAAATGCTCACTTTATGGCACACTTGTTGATGGAACTCAATGATGACTTGGAGTTTGAATTTAAGAAATGTTACAGTTGGATGCATTTGATGTTTTGTTAACACTTGTAATTACCTTGGCACTCCATGTGTGAGAATTTTATATAGTTTAGCTACTCGTTGGTGTTGACTTTAGTGGACTTCAGAGCCTTGTGACTTTATACTTGGAATACCAGATTGGGTTGAAAACCCAATATTTTTAATAAACCCAACTAATATCTTTGTAGGCCCGAGAATCCTCAAAAACTCAGAATTTAAACCAAAATTTCAAAATTGTTTAACAAAATTTAAATTTTTTCCAATGACAAAAATTAGTGCTAACGTATCACATTGTATTCATGTACAATAATCATACATCGCTCTTTTACATCAATACATTACATGAGGCCTCGTTATATAACATTGAGGTGATCATAACAAAATGTCCAATATAGCATAACAATATCCACAATATCTCCATGAATATATCCATAAATGTCTAGGTGATATCCATCCCTAACTTTTCTGATTGTCCTCATATTTGATCATACATAGACTTCTACAATAAGTCTACTTTCATGAATAATAATTTCATCATATCATAAGTATGAATTATTCCTTCATCAACCTTGTCAAAATTTGACTTAAAATGACTCAAATAGGTGTCATGTTCAACCTAGAGTGCACCCGATAAATAGTATTCAACTCTATTTTGAAACTTACAAAAAGAACTATTGTTTGCTAGAATTTTTTATGAGTTGATATTTGTTTAAAGTAGCCGAGAGGAGAAATGCAACACTCTTATCTCATTGAATATCTGTCTTGTTGCTCTCTTTCCACATGTTGAATCGAGCGTTCCTTCCATCAAAAGCTCAATTTCTCTTTGTTGCGATGTGCAGGGCACATTGGCCATTTCCAACTGGACTCAATCCCAATGATTTTCTATGTAACATCGAGATTCTCTCCAACATGAGATCATGCCATTTTTATGCATAGAAATGGTGTGGGATTATCTTTTTTGTTTGGCGTGATTTAGTTGGATAAATTGTTGAATTGAGGATCAGCTGGTAAAAAACAATTTCGGGACCAAGTTCTAAATCCACTTTGAGAGAAAATTGAAGATTGTTGGTTGTAGATCACTGTATTGGAGGTCAAATCATTATTCTTGGAGGCTCACATCAATCATATTCTTCATTACTTAATCCTTTCAATATACTCTATGGTAGTGCATCACATAGGCATATTAGATCCGCAATTTCAAATAAAAAATGCAATAAAGAGAGTGGTATGAGAGATCAATTAGTTCAATGATATGAGTGGTATGGCCATGATAGGGTGTGATTTGAGTGCCATATAAGTCAGAATGTGTGTAGGTAGATAGAGGACACATCACAAAACTAATGAAGAGGCAGATCCATCTTATCAAAACCCTATGAGACGACTTAGTCACCTTTTCATCAAAACCATCAGTACCCATGAAGCATGAACACCATTATTGCATAAGAGATTTTGTTGTTACAAAAACACCATTATCTCCCCCACAAGGGCTGCAAGATCATGTCTATAAAGGCTATATAGATTATAGACAACATGGGGAATCCCACAACTGAAATCACTATAGTGGGCTCATGCTCAATTTTAATTTAAAAAAAATACATCTTTGAGGTAAAACAAAAAATAAATCCAGCAAATGCAATGAAGATGTCAAAGGATCCCTAGGCATGAATTTTGATAGCAATAGAGGCAAGTTGGAATCATATTTACCATGCATATCTATCACTTGGATTTGATAGCATACATCTATAAGAAATTTAGAATACCTTTGGTGGGAGTGGTGGTTGTGGCTCACAACTGACAACATTTCTATATACTAATATTTAATCCAGGTGACACTTTTGTCTTCTCTCACTTTCTTTCAGATCCACAATATACCATGGAGGTATGGTATCAAAATTTCCATGAAAAGACTATCATGGAATTACCAGGACCTTAATACAACCATGTTCTAATACCAATTGATAAAATATAGAGCATAAGAAAGATGAGAGGAAAAAAGTTTGGTGGAAAAGGCCTCAAGCCATAATCTCTCACTCGTGTATTCATTTCAATAATACAAATATATACAAGAATGAAACCACCTCAATTGCTCTCACTTCAACACCTCATTGGGAGATAAGGTAGGAGGAGGCAAAATAGGAATCTAGAAACACACTTAGGATACACACCATATCCTTAAATGTGAATTACATTAGGTGGTGTTCTAGGACTTCATGATTGTATATGAGTCGAAGGCTAACATCCTTGTCCTTAGGATGTTCTTCCTTAGAAGTTAAGATGCTTTTCACCCATGGTGTTGTAGATGACCACTAAAATGAAATTGTCTTATGGTTATTATGAAAGAGTTTAATTGATGTTAAAGTAGTCATCTTGGGTGGTATATTGCACTGCTAATGATACTTAGTGGTAACACCCTTACGAGTCATGTATACATATGAATGAGTAATTTTGTAACACCCTGTTTCCCCTAGTTTGTAAAAATAACTGGACTGGCCAGAACTGTGGCAAACTCATGAATGTGAATATGTGATAAATGTGAATAACATTATGAATTTATATTGCAGGACTGTTGAGAGGGGATGTGCAGAAAAAGAGACCATGATGGTGGTGGAAGGCACCTAG
>SNQJ01S0054729.1:12734-44559 GCA_010110895.2 Picea sitchensis
AAATGGACATATAACAAGAAGGGGGGGTAAAGAAAATTCAAACATTAATAATTAAATTAAAATATTAATGGAGGATTAAATTATTAAAAGGGTAAATTGTTGTTTATATCTAAACTTGCTAAATCTGAACTAAGAAGAAAAGGGGAAACTTAAGGAAAAGGTGAATGTCTAACATAGTAGGGATTATAGTCTTTGGAACCTTCTAATTGTGAACTCAACTAGGTTTTAAGAAAGGCGTCAGTCATTTAAAAAATGTAAGGGAATAAAGGGACACCAATGAGCGTTTTTTAGGAACGCTTTTAGGTGGGTGAGGGAAATAGGCAAATTTAATTAATTAATAAATTGATTTTCTAGTGCAACTAAGGGATCAGGTGACATGTGTATGACAAAGGTTTATCCTAATTAAATTTAAGAAAATGAATCTAAAGAGGGTTTGTGAAACTAATCACTAATAAAAATCTATATAAAGGATGGTAGAGGAGAATTAAGGGGACGAATGGTAGGCGTAAGGTTACACTGCCGATATTTTTCTTCACTGATTTTCTTGTGGAAGTTGGGATGCCCAACTCGATAAGGAGTGGTAGCTCGACCTTGCGAGGTGAGCTGGGAGCTAGATTTCTCTATGGGTTTTGTGTGCATGGCCCCTTTGCGGCTCGAGGGGCTCAAGGGGGAGAAGAGTACCCCTAGTATTGGTTGGGAGGCACTAGTGAGGTATTCACGGTTAACAAGCGGGGAGCTGGAAGGAGCGAGATCGCGGGAGAACAACTTCGATGTTCAACTCACTGGATATGATATTTTATTTTTTCATTTGTAAAATATTAAATTGTGCATAAGTTTTATATGTTACTGCAACCCTTGTATTCTGAATATCATTGATAACTTCCTTGTCATTGAAAGGAAATCTTGGATGTAAATATTTGACAGTATAGATTATAATATTGTTGTTAAGTCTTTATATATATTATATTTGGGATGTTCTAATAAAGTTATATTTTTCTCAGAAAAATTATCTATCTTCTCGTCTCTTTGAAATGATTTAAACTTGTGTCAATCTGGTTAAAGGAACTCCTGGTTACTATGAAAAGTGATTATACTTCGTCACTTGGAGTGGCTATAATTATTACTATTATGGAATTAGTTTTGTGTTCTACTGGATAGCACAACCTTATTCTGAGTATGAATATCTTTCTTGGATAGCGCTAATCCACTATTAGGATCAGCGTTGCCTTCTTCTGCTACCTGAAATCCATTTTGCTTATGTGAATTTAAGGTTGATGGGCGATGCCACCTAGATCGCGTTGTAAGACCATTTGGGGTCTGTATAGCTTCCTGGTCGCATAGTCTTCCCTTCTTGTGTTTCGGGGAGGTAAGGGGGCTCCGAGTCTCCACCTTTCCCTACTCGATCTTCTTAAACTCAATGTTCTTTTTGTGAAGAACGACTAAACCCTTGCCTCTACCCTCAGCTAATGCCAGGATTAAACCTCGATGAATTCATTGCTAGTATCCTCTACTTAGGAGAGGAGTGTAAATGCGTTTCTAAATGTCCTTGTAATCGCTTCCTGTACCCCCTTTGATTTGGGAGAGGGGGAGAATGTTCTTGCGCTTGCTAGATGCCCCTGGAGTGATTTAGGAAGCCTCCTCGCATTGCCCCCTTCTCCATAGAGTTTACCTAGAGATTGGCATGCGATTTACTATCTACCCTCCGCGATTCCCTTCCCATTCGCCAAGAATTTTGTCCTTGCATCACAACGATTTACCTGATCTTGCGCAATGATTTTTCCTTGCTAGATGCAGTGAACAACCTCGAACAAGTTGTGTGGGTGGTGCCTTCACTCAACCATCGTGCTCTTACTTAGCTGACGATCTCCTTGCTACCAAAATGTTTCCCTTAACTCAACGATTCCACTGTGGGTTTTCCAGTGTGTTTCGCCATTCTGCAGAGTGATTATAGCCAAGACTTGCCCAACATCCCCACCGTCCTTTTCTGTGACTTGGGTGGTAAAAGATTCTTTGAGAATGCAGGATTCCACTCTTCGAAGCGTTGGGGCATGTACACTCTGCGCGGGAGTTTAGAAACGTAAATATTGTTGAAGGAAAACTATTTGTTTTCTTGAAGTGGTTTTTGTCTTAGTTTATGATATTGCTGGGTGAATGAGATGGAAGGGCATCTTGTAAATCTAGTTGAGTTATGGAGGAGTCTTGATCCATTTAGTTTCCTGGTTTAATTACGATTATATATTTTTAGATTCATGTTGCGTGTAAGCCATCTCTTACTCACCATCATCCTCGTGTACACTCTGTTCATGTCTTGATTAATACTCAAGTGATGCTAAAAGCGTTGAGTTGTTTATTATGTTAACCCCATGCCAAAATAGTTGGGTTCCATACTTACATGTGATTAATATGACCTTAATTAATAATAAGTTAGGGTGATTATTTGGTCTTTTTTTTTTTTTTTTTTTATGCTGGAACTTCAAATGATAGAGATATGTTAAATTTCTATGAAATTTTTGTTGCATGGTCTTGGGGCATTGCACCTTTAGCACCTCCTTAGTAGGTCTTTTGATTTTTAAAAGAAATACCTAACCCTTGTTGAATTTTTGTTTGCTTATACTTTAAGTTAGCGTAATAGTTAAGCTAGTTGTGCCATGAACAATGGGTAATGCCTCTTGCACCATGACCCTTCAGTGTCAAAGAAGGTCTAGTTAAATAACGAGAATCGTTGCACGCACTAAATTGAATATAATGCACGTTGGGTATACCTTAGACCTATTGTGCGCAACAAAAACTTGATGTTTGGAGTGTTGTTTAGTCGTAGGAGTGCTCGCTTATGAAAATTGGAGTATTTGATTGATTAAACATATGTTTTCGTACGCCTTTAATTAGTCAGTATTGATGGATTACTAATTATTTGTCCTTGCGCCCTTAAATATAAACGTTGTTGGATTGATTTGAAATTGGGTTTACTTGTGTCGCGTAGTTAGAAGTTGATGTTTACCTTGCTCCTTGCCTTAAGGTAGATGTTGATCTTGTGCCCCAAATTAAGAATAAAGTTGATTGATTAATGCAAATTATGATGGTAATGTAATTATTTTAACCTTGCGCAGTGATTAATAATTTAGTTGATAGTGATAAGGTGGATTATACTTGCGACCATAGAATGATGTGTTGATTATTGATAGAGTAACTTGACTTCTTGCACAAATGGTTTTTATGTCATAATGACGATTCTAGATATTAGCCTTCTAGAGCGTAATGAAAATTTATTATGATGGAGGGTTGCATTGTGGTTGGGCCTTATGCCTCGAAATTAACGGATAGACGCTTGTGCCTTGGATTTAATATGGTTTATTTTATATGGTGTGGATGACTACCGGGTGCCTTGATTAATGGTGTTTAGGATTGATAGATTATTGCAAATTCGATGATTGATTTAATATGGAAGTTAAGTAGATAATTGTTTGCGCCTTAAAAATGAAAAAGGAGTTGATTATTTGTGCCTCGGCTGTGTTGTTTCTTGATTGATTAGTATTTATTATCTCTTGCGCCATGGAATTTTTATGTTGCATGTGTTGGTTCATTAGAATGATATCGCATTGATATGGGTTCGTCATCCACGATGATGATGTGTCGGTTTGCGTCATGATTGTTGTTAAGGCATTTTTGTTGTTTCATTTATTTTTGCACTATGCGTCAACGATGTCGTATTTAATTTTTGATGTATTTTCATATCACAATGTTTAAAAATTTTGACCCGTTGTACGTCGTTCGGTTGTCGTAACGGCGGGGCCGTTAGACACAATGATGATGATGGAAATGATGATGAAAATATTGATCACGATGATGGTTGCAATTTTGACAATGACGATCATGATGATGACAATGAAAATGATGATGATGATGATGACAATGATAATGATGAGGATGACGATGGCAGTGACGATTATTATGCCAATGACAATGATGATGATGATGACGACGACGACGATGACAATGATGAAAATGATCTCATGGGTGATTAGACACCACTAGAGCACTCATTGAATCGATTGTTATCATCTAAAAATGCAAGACCGATTTTCATTTTCAAAGGTTGATGCACCGACATATATGAACTTTGGAGAATCATGGTATGAGTCATTTTCAATGGCCAAGTTGACTCATTTGAGAGGTGGTGATGAACATCCATGTGTTTTCCTTTTGTTTCACATGTTGAGTGATATTCATCTATTTTTAGGTGTGTTTTGTTCAATTCAGTGAATCTATTTGGATAAAGGTTTCACATGCTTAAAACCACTTCAAACATATCTCAGTTCAAAACTAACCTCTAATTTTCTTTGATAGGGTGTTGAATCCACAAAAAATGTTCATATAACAATCTATTAGCTATCCCTAATCATATAAAATTTTCATAGGATTTTTAATGCATATTTTGGGAAATTATCCACATTGACAAGTTTTGTTTACAAAATTAATAAAAATAGATAACACTTTGTATAATTACATATAATATTAATATTATTTATAATTACACAGGTTACCCATATTAATGTTCAAAATCTTATTCAATTTTATATGTTATTTTTCTTATTTACAAAGAAAAAGTTGTTATTTTTGTTTATATATTGATTGAAATTATATTGTTCATATGCATATCACACTTATATTTACCATGAGAAATAAAAGTCAAAATCTAATAGAAGAGATGGTAGATTTTTCTTTCTCATTTAACTTTTCCAAAATGTACTACTTTCTCATTTAACTTTTTGAAAATATAAGTAAAAAAATAACTTCAGAAGATTTTGCTACCACTTTCAAATGTTCACCAATATCCCTCATAGTGATATAAGACAATTGAATTAACCTTTTAATCTAATTAATGATCAAATTGAAATCTAGTGTTGGCTCAGAAGTACTAGTGAGGTATTCACGGGAAGGAGCGAGATTGCGGGAGACCAACTTCGATGTTCAACTCACCGTATATGATATTTTATTTTTTCATTTGTAAAAGATTAAATTGTGCATAAGTTTTATATGTTACCGCAACCCTTGTATTCTGAATATCATTGATAACTTCCTTGTCATTGAAAGGAAATCTTGGATGTAAATATTTGAGAGTATAGATTATAATATTGTTGTTAAGTCTTTATATATATTATATTTGGGACGTTTTAATAAAGTTATAATTTTTCTCAGAAAAATTATCTATCCCTATGTTCTTGTCTCTTTGAAATGATTTAAACCTGTGTCAATCTGGTTAAAGGAACTCCTGGTTACTATGAAAAGTGATTGTACTTCGTCACTTGGAGTGGCTATAATTATTACTATTATGGAATTAGATTTGTGTTCTACTGGATAGAGCAACCTTATTCTGAGTATGGATATCTTTCTTGGATAGCGCTAATCGACTATTAGGATCAGCGTTGCCTTCTTCTGCTACCTGAAATCCATTTTTCTTATGTGAATTTAAGGTTGATGGGTGATGTCACCTAGATCGCGTTGTAAGACCATTTGGGGTCTGTATAGCTTCCTAGTCGCAGAGTCTTCCCTTCTTGTGTTTCATGGAGGTAAGGGGGCTCCGAGTCTCCACCTTTCCCTACTCGATCTTCTAAACCCTTGTTCTTTTCGTGAACAACGACTAAACCCTTGCCCAATGATTGCCTTCCCACTTGATCCTTCCAATTCCATCCTTTGTTCTGCGTTTTTGTCTCTACCCTCTACTAATGCCAAGATTAAAACTCGACGAATTCATAGTTAGTATCCTCTACTTAGGGGAGGAGTGTAAATGCGTTTCTAAACGTCCCTGCAATCGCTTCCTGTACCCCCTGTGATTTGGGGGAGGGGGATAATGTTCTTGCGCTTGCTGGATGCCCCTGGAGTGATTTAGGAAGCCTCCTTGCATTGCCCCCTTCTCCATAGAGTTTACCTAGAGATTGGCATGTGATTTACTATCTACCCTCCGTGATTCCCTTCCCATTCGCCAAGAATTTCGTCCCTGCATCACAACGATTTACCCAATCTTGCACAACGATTTTTCCTCGCTAGATACATTGAACAACCTCGAACGAGTTGTGTGGGTGGTGCCTTCAGTCAGCCATCATGCTCTTACTTAGCCGACGATCTCCTTACTACCACAACGTTTCCCTTAACTCAACGATTCCACTGTGGGTTTTCCAGTGTGTTTCGCCATTCTGCAGAGTCATTATAGCCGAGACTTGCCCAACGTCCCCACCGTCCTTTTCTGCTGGGCGGTAAAAGCCTCTCTGAGAATTCGAGATTCCACTCTTCGAAGCGCTGGGGCATGTACACTCTGCACGGGAGTTTAGAAACATAAATATTGTCGAAGGAAAACTATTTGTTTACTTGAAGTGGCTGCTGTCTTAATTTATGATATTGCTGGGTGAATGAGATGGAAGGGCGTCTTGTAAATCTAGTTGAGTTATGGAGGAGTCTTGATCCGTTTAGTTTCCTGGTTTAATTACGATTATATATTTTCATATTCATGTTGCGTGTAAGCCATCTCTTACTCACCATCATCATCGTGTATACTCTGTTCATGTCTTGATTAATACTCAAGTGATGCTAAAAGCGTTGAGTTGTTTATTATGTTAACCCCATGCCAAAATAGTTGGGTTCCATACTTACATGTGATTGATATGACCTTAATTAATAATAAGTTAGGGTGATTATTTGGTCGTTTTTTTTTTTTTTATGCTGGAACTTCAAATGATAGAGAGATGTTAAATTTCTATCAAATTTTTGCTGCGTGGTCTTGGGGCATTGCACCTTTAGCACCTCCTTAGTAGGTCTTTTGATTTTTAAAAGAAATACCTAACCCTTGTTGAATTTTTGTTTGCTTATACTTTAAGTTAGCGTAATAGTTAAGCTAGTTGCGCCACGAACAATGGGTAACTCCTCTTGCGCCATGACCCTTCAGTGTCAAAGAAGGTCTAGTTAAATAACGAGAATCGTTGCGCACACTAAATTGAATATAATGCATGTTGGGTATACCTTAAATCTATTGCGCGCAACAAAAACTTGATGTTTGGAGTGTTGTTTAGTCGTAGGACTGCTCGCTTATGAAAATTTGAGCATTTGATTGATTAAACATATATTTTCTTACGCCTTTAATTAGTCAGTATTGATGGATTACTAATTATTTGTCCTTGCGCCCTTAAATAGAAATGGGTTCACCCTGATGGATTACTAATTGATTTAATTGCCTCCGTCCTATTTCAGTGGGTTCACCCTGTTTGACGACAGACGTAAACCTAAGAAAAACTTGTACTACACATCATAATCATCACTCCGTCGCAGGTTTGATTGACAAATGATACGACATTGCTTACTCTATACTTTCATGCCGTAACAATGTTTTACAACTTTTAATGTTATAGATATAACTAGTTACATTTAACTTGCTTTAAAATAATCAAATCAAGTTTTTGTTTTATATATTTATTTATGATCCTTTCAAGTTAATATTTATAATCAAAACAAATTCTATATATTTATAATCAGATCAAATTTTGTTAATATTTTTTCCAAATAACATAATTTTTTAACATTTTATTCATTAATTTGAAGTTTTTTTAATAGATGATAATAATATAATATCATTGCATGAATATTTCAATGATACCACACCTGTACTATCTTTACCAAAGATATCATGAACATTTCAATGATACGACAACTGTAGCGTAGTTAATCGAAACAAGACATTTAGCACACTCGAGTACTATCGCTGCGCAGAGAAAGCGACTCACCAAGGTGTTTTCCAAATATGATATATCGTGCATATTTCACTATCACACGCTATCACTATACTTAAAACATTTTAAAATCGAACAGTAAATCTCTCAAAATACGTGACAATATTTATTGGAAAAGTTAATCAAATATTGCGTGGCGCGTGGACCATGGGAAATGATAATGGGGTATTGCGAGGTGCGTGGATTGCTGCCCTAGTAAAAATCCAGATTTTACCTCAACAGATTTTTATTGAACAGTACTTAAAATCGAACAGTAAATCTCTCAAAATACGTGACAATATTTATTGGCAACATCACACACTACCACTTGGAAAAGGTAATCAGATATTGCGTGGCGTGTGGACCATGAGAAAGGATAATGGGGTATTTCGAGGTGGGTGGACTGTTGCCCTAGTAAAAATACAGATTTTACCTCAACAGATTTTTACCATGGCCGAGGTGCGTGGACTGCTGCCCCAGTGAAAATCCACTGTAGTGGAGCGCGTGCTTTTCCATTAAAGAAAAAAGAAAAGCAGAAAAGACCAAGGTAACGGATATAACGTGCTTTTCCATTAAAGAAAAGAGAAAAAGCAGAAAAAGACAAAGGGAAGGGATAATGAGTGGAGTAGTGTATGTAGCCTGTGATACAAGCCTCAATGCATGTGATACAATGCTATGATATATATAGTTCTAGTCGTAGGGAGATTGCGCTTGTTTGGATGTAGAAGTTTCTTGATTTTCTTAATTTATACTGTGTGTACGTGCGGTGCATTTCTTCTTTATAAATTAAGAAAATCAGGGAACTTATACATCCAAGCAGGCGCAATCTTCCTACGGCTAGAACTATATATATCATGGCATTGTATCACAGGAAATGCACCACACTCACAGACAGTATAAGAGAAGAGAAGCCATATAAGAGAAGAGAAGCCATATGTAATTCCTGTTATTTTATATCTGTGATCCTGATTGGTTTCTTTGTCTGTTCTTTTTTAATGTTCAATGATGAGGTTAAGATCATTTTCTTATTTTTTTTGCAAATTATTTTCTCTTTATTTCATTTTTGGGACGAATGTGATTAGAGGTTTAGCAGATATTGAAACACTTATGTTTCTGGAATTAAATTTAAGAAGTTGTTTTGTTGATTTTAGTTTCAGCTTCAAATGCAATGCTCGTCCGGAGATTTATGTTGCAATCCACTGGCAACAAATTCGGGAGATTGTATTAATTTTTATTTCTCTGATTTGTCTTTTAATGCTTTTAGCTTAGAAGAGAAACGCTGCCAAGTGGCTCTTTCTCTTTGTTGAAAATGATTAATAGAGATTGTTTCCACTAACCACCCCCTTTTCTTTTTACTATTTCTTTTCTCTGTTTTGATTTCTTCGCTGCATTCCATTAGAAATTTACAGCCTCTTGTAGGTATTGGAATAGCAATTAATTTCAGAGCCGTTTCTTTTAACCATTCCATTCCTGATGCTTTTTCCTCTTGTAGGTATGGTTTCTCAGCCATCTGTAGTTTTTCCTTCGTATATAATTACTTGTTGTTCTTGAACGGGCTTTCGTCTGTCAAGCTTTTAGAAGGCTTTTGCAGATTTATTGCGTCATGTGTGTTGTTTTCTTTGTACCTATTGTTAAAATTTTTGCCTGCAACCGTACTACTACAGGCCCTACTTTTTTATCATTTCATCCAAACAGTATGTTCACTGCTTCTAGTTTTGACAATCTAGAGTCTTTTTGTCTTCTATTTGAAGTCTAAATGTATAATGGCTTTTGGTTGTTCAATACAGGAATGCCTCGGTTTATTATATTTTATGCCTTGAACTAATGTCTTGTGGAGTTTCTTATAATATTTAATTTCTCGGATCTTGTAGGCGTATGCTTTTCTCACTTTTGGTTCTTGTTAGGGTCTCTGCAATTTTCTGTCGCACTTTGTCTGTAGGTTGTATCGAGTTGCATATATTTTGTGTCTTAAATTTGTATAGGCCGATAGGGTTTCTGAGTTTTTTTTCTGCATATCTATTTACAGGGCATCTATTTTCTTCTTTTTAATCCTTCATATATAGTACTGTTTTGCACCTTTTTAAATTTACATGTTGACATATTCTTTTATAATGTCTGTATTATTCACTCTAGTATGTGTTTTGACAAATAATATTTTTGTGATGATTTGCATGTTAGGGTTTTAACCAAGATTGATAAATCTTTTTAAGACCCTCACCAGCAAGACCATCACTCTCGAGGTCGAAAGCTCTGACACCATTGACAATCTTAAAGCTAAGATCCAGGACAAGGAAGGGATTCCCCCGATTAGCAGCGTCTGTTCTTCGCAGGAAAGCATCTTGAGGACGGCCGTACCCTTGCTGACTACAACTTATAGAGGAAAGTATGTGTTTGTGCTGTTTTGGTGTCCTGGCCGGCGCTGCAATGCCGTTCTCGTTTAATATAAAGACTCTGTCATTCGTCATATGGTTCGCTCTGCTTTCTATACATAAGTGAATGTGGTTGGGATTTTTAGATGGAAGTTATCATTGCTCTATTTTATTAAAAAATTATTTTCCCAATAATCTTTCGTAAGATGGAAGTTGTCAGGCTCTGAAATTCTTGAATAGATCATCTATACACCGTGTTTGCCAAGCTTGTAAAGTAATTCAGTGTTTCCCTATTTTGTTTCCGTAATGTATTTGCTGCAGTAAATAAATTCAGTGTTTCCGTTTTTATTTTCAATACTGTATATGCTGCAGTGAAAGTTGCAGACCTCAGCACACTCTCTGATTAAGCTCCATGATAGCATTGTTTTTCACCGATGTATTAATTGAGTAGATATTTGTCAGTAGTGTTTTTTTGGTTCTTTACGTTTTTAGTTTCAATGATGTATATACTGCAATAAAAGTGCAATCTTTGTAGGAAGCTACATGATATGATTACGATTGTTTTTCATTTATGTAATTATTATATGAATATTTATCGGGAATATTAATTTTTGTTCTTTATGTTGCGTTTTATTTCTGTAATTATTGTACAAGTATCTGTCTGCAACCTTGTAATTTTTTCATGAATATTGGAATGTCGAATGGTTATCTTTAAAGCTATTTTTAATGTATTCATGTAAAATAATTGTTATTCTCAAGTTCTTCATCTTAACTGTATTGAAAGATTATTTCATGTGTTTTCTTCAGGGTAATTTTTGTTATAGTTGTTTCTTTAGTCCTCGTGGTTGAGTTTGAGTTTTTCTTTTCTACTGTTTGAACAAGATTGATGGAGAATATTTTAGAGGTGAAATGCTACCAAGATGATGAGATACTTAACTTTTACATTCTTTTTGTTTTGACCATTAATTTCCAGGATGGGTGTAATTTGAAATTTTAGAAGAATATTGGAATTTATATTCTATTCAGATGCAATGATATGCTATCCATATGGGATATATGTCCATGTTTGTGTGTACTTTATGATCAATGTATTCTTTGTATAAGCAACATTAAGGGAGGCCTTGTTTGTCTAATTATTTTTGTTTCTCATTTTGAAGTAATAACCATTAAATCTTTTTTTTGGAAGCATGTGTTTTGAAATTTTGTAGAATATTGAAAAGTTCACTCTCTAATTCTGTTGTTTTTTGTGGAGGGAAGCTAAATGTTTTGTTTATTAATAAAATACAGTAAAAATGAACTAGACAATACTGTGAAATTGAGATTTGCATTGGTTTTTCTATTACTATTTATTTGTTCTAAATATTTTTTTCCTAGCCCTTGAGGTGGAATATAGCTAAGAAGATGATATACTTATGTTCTTCATTATTTTGTATTTAAAATTGGTTTCTAATGACTTATTTAAAGTAATTTTTCTATGCAAATCTCTTAAAGGTAGAATGTTTTCCCTAGATAATGAGAGGCCTAACTGTTCTTAAGAGTGGTGTGGTGTTTTTTCTTCTTTATATACTAATTCATTTTACAGTAATAATGTACTCGACAAAACTAATAAATATGACAAAATTGTGACAGTAATAATGAACTCAACAAAGATTGAGATTTGCATTGGTTTTTTCTATTGCTAATTGTTTGTTTGAAATATTTTTTTTCTATCATAACCCTTTAAATGGAATGCTACTAAAATGGATATACATAAGTTCCTCATTGTTTTTTATTTAAAATTGGTTTCTAATGACAATAACTTGTTCAAAGTATTGTTTCTATGCAAAACTCTTAGAGGTAGCATGTTGACAAGATGATGAGACACCTGAAGACATTTCCACTGATTTTGGATTCATTTTATTAATTTCATCGAGATGAATATTGGAATCCAAACTCATGCAATGTTAATCCATCCTATCTTTATCTGTACACTTCTTTCTATTTGTGAACAACATTAATGGAAATGTTTTTTCCCTCTAAATTTCTGATTCCATTTTTCAAATTTGTTGAGATGAATTTGATTTGAAATTAATATTTACTCAAGAAATTTGTTATGGAAATTAATTTTGATGCTCACCAACAATAAACACAAATGTAGACTTTTCGGGAAATATCTTGTTTCTTTTTACTTGTCTTTGTAACTTCTAATTTAAAAGGATGTTTGTAATTGAAT
Source organism: Picea sitchensis (assembly GCA_010110895.2). Classification (NCBI taxonomy): domain Eukaryota; kingdom Viridiplantae; phylum Streptophyta; class Pinopsida; order Pinales; family Pinaceae; genus Picea; species Picea sitchensis. The sequence goes on from SNQJ01S0054729.1 coordinate 25,070, forward strand.
TTTTTTATAGAAAATCTATGTGTAAGCAAGTTGGTTGATGCTTTTGCAGTTGATCTTAATCTCACACCCAGTTAATACACATCGTATTCTTTTTTGGTACGTTTCTTGTTGCTATTTTTTGAAGTTTATTCTCATTTTTGTGTATGCTATTATTGCTTAATTTACTTTCTTTCTAATTTTTGTATGCTTTGTTACTTAAGAATACCTATGTTTGAAATTGAATTTTTATGTTTGAAATCATCATGCAAAGCCCTGAAACATAAATTGAGAAATGCACACAAAAAATATAAAAAGATAACGAAGATGATCACGTTCCCATATACACGGATTATCCTTCCATATATGTGATGTATAGTCCTTAAAGTCCTCCAATAGATTGAGCACAACGAATAGAAAAGGATAACGAAGTTGATCAAATTCCCATATACACCGATGTGATGTATAGTCCTAAAAGTCTGCCCATACACACTGATTATCCCATCTATGTGATGTATAGTCCTTAAAGTCCGCCAATAGATTGAGCTCAGTTCTTACTTTCAAAGGAACAAGGATTGACAGAGTGTCCATCAAGGTTTTGTGCTTATTTGGTTTTAACAAAAACTTTGAATATTAAGCTAATTTTTTTATATTTTGTACTTTTTACTTGTACATCTCATACTTTTGTGTTCCATCTATATGTGGTCATTAACATCATTTCATTGTATTTGTGCTTTCCTGGATGAAATACAAAGTTCAAGCCATATACTTATAACAAGGGACGTAATCTTGATGGCTTGTTATAGATTCAATTTCTCCATTATATATCTATAATGCTTTATAAATAAATCATGTATATACAATAAGGGAGTAGTGTCGATGGCTTGCCATACATTAAATTTAATATGTAACTTTAATGTTTTATAAATGAAATATGCATCCAATATCCTTTAGTGATTTATAGAGAATTAAATTGAATTGGCAAATTTTTTTCTTTCACAAGATTACATAATGCTAAGCACAAGAGAGTTATTGCGTGCAAGAAATGTATTCGAGTTTTTAAATATCACTACCATTTATTTAATATTTTTCATGTTATTCTAAATATCATTTTAGGATTCCCTTGTGCTCCTACCCATGTGAATAGGTATGTGCCATATGTATTTTTTTTTTTCAACCCTATGGCTATTATTTGTTCTCATCTGTAAACTACTAGTGATCTATAGATGACTAAATTAATATTCTTGTGTAAAGGGTAGTGATCTATAGAGAATTAAATTGAATTGGCAATTTTTTTTTCTTTCACAAGACCACATAATGCTAAGAACAAGAGAGTTATTGAGTGCAAGAAATGTATTCAAATTTTTAAATATCACCACCATTTATTTAATATTTTTCATGTTATTCTAAATATAATTTTAGGATTTCCTTATGCTCCTAGGCATGTGACTAAAGTATGTGCCATATATATTTTTTCTTTTTCAACCCTATGGCTATTCTCTGTTCTCATCTGTAAAGTATTGCAATTTCTCTATGCACTTTCGCAAATGGCAGTCTCTAATATGAACTAGCCAAATGACCCTTTTAGCCCATGCTTAGAAATTGAAGTCATGGTTTAGCAAAACACATTAGGAAATATTTTTGATGAGAGAGTGGGTGGGTCAAACAAAGTATATTAAGTTTTGATTAGCAATGGTTGAGGGTATGTCTTCTAGTTCCTGGGTAAATGGGACTTTCTACTTAGATGTTGCCCTTCCTCTTTGAGTACGGGAAATTGAATTGTAATTTGTCATGTATGTTGATCAATATTGCCATAGCTTACTTGTTTCTGATCTTGAAAAAACTTTTGTTTTTTTATGTAAATGTTGGTTAATATGTACTTCAACAGCTACTTTTTATCTCTTTCAAATCAAGAGGTAATACAATCTATGAAGATTTTAGAATGCTTAGAAAAAGTCATTCATGGATGGAAAGTTTGTAGATATTTAATGTTTATTGGGATTTTTTTAACATGAACTTAGTGTTGATATTATGGTAGCTTCAGGAGGTATGAACCTCTATTGTGACCTATGACGAGATTAGAATATTTTGAAAGGAAGCAAAGAAGTAAATGAAACCTTAGACGAGATGTCGGTTGCAGAAATAAAATTAATGTGAATTAATTAGTACCCAGAATGAGAAGTCGGTCCCAGTAAGTTTGCCAGACCACTATAAATACAGGGTGCCATTTCTCAGTATTCACACTTCTTAGAATTGCAAGAGCAGTTTCTACGCACTGTAGTTGGCAGTTTTGTGTGCAAGTTTCTGGTGAAGGTGTTGTGCTAGTTTTTGGGTGGGACTATCTGATCAACTTGGTTTCTATTCTTGCTTGGTGCATTAGCCTTGCTTGGCTATTGATTGCTACCAGTATTCTTTTCTGTCAAGGTCAAGGCGCTTGGAGGGTGGCTTCGGCCTATGGTTGGGTGACAATGGTATTGTCAATGGTAAAACGAGCACAATCTTTCATACTCTAACACTTAGGCCATAAGACCTTTAACAGAAAAGTCACATATTACTAAAAGGATATTCTAGGTAATTTTAGTCATGTAAAATGTTTTGTCAAGAACAAGATTACAGTCACGTGCATAAATCATTTCAAGAACGTTGTGAGGAGCAAATATCTTGTCCAAACTGATGTAGATTTGGTGACATAGTACTTTAACAAACAAAATCAGTCATTTTGCTACTATTTTTAAAATTTTACTACCATTTCAATTAGAAGTGTCATCATGTTGCTTATGCTTTAGGTTTGTTGGTTTTCATAATTTAACGGAGTTCTTGTCACCCTTGTATGCTTTTTTGTTCTAGTCATTTTTGTATTTTTTTCTATTCTCGTCACTTGCTTACTTTTTTGTACTATAATATAGTCATAATTGAAAGAGTGTTGGAAGAAAGAAAGGATCATTGAACTAGATTTGGTAAATGTTATTGTACTAGAGTTTGCTAATTGAACTAGGTATAAATTGTATTATGTTAAATTGAATAAAAAAATTAGTTAAACTATATATACAGAGATTAAGATTTGCTAATTGAACTAGGTAGAAATTGTATTTTGTCAAATTGAATAGACTAATAAGTTAAACTATCTATACATAGATTAAGGTGAGTAAAATAGCATAAACGAGGTAGAAAATTTATTTTATCAAATTGGATAGAAAAATCAGTTTAACCATGTATACAAGGAATGATTTGTTCTAACAAAACATCAAAATTGATTGATTATTGATTAAGGGGAGTAAATGTAGTATAGGAATCTAATCACTTTTGTAGACTTTCCGGGAAATATCTTGTTTCTTTTCACTTGTCTTTGTAACTTCTAATTTAAAAGATGTTTGTAATTGGAAATTTTTATAGAAATTTTATGTGTAAGCAAGTTGGTTGATGCTTTTGCAGTTGATCTTAATCTTTCACACCTAGTTAATATACATCACATTCTCTTTTGGTACGTTTCTTGTTGTTATTTTTTTAAGTTTATTCTCATTTTTGTGTATGCTATTATTGCTTAATTTACTTGCTTTATAATTTTTGAATACTTTGTTGCTTAGGAATAACTATGTTTGAAATTGAATTTTTATGTTTGAAATCATCAGGCAAAGCCCCCAAAACATAAATTGAGAAATGTACACAACAAATAGAAAAACGAAGATGATCAGGTTCCCATATACACGGATTATCTTTCCATCTATGTGATGTATAGTCTTTAAAGTCCGCCAATAGATTGAGCACAACAAATAGAAAAGGATAAAAAAGCTGATCAAATTCCCATATACATTGATTATCCTACCATCTATGTGATGTATAGTCCTTAAAGTCCGCTCATATACACTGATTATCCCATCTATGTGATGTATAGTCCTTAAAGTCTGCCAATAGATTGAGCTCAGTTCTTACTTTCAAAGGAACAAGGATTGACAAAGAGTCCATCAAGGTTTTGTGCTTATTTGGTTTTAACAAGAACTTTGAATATTAATCTGCACTTATAATCTCTTCAATATTTTAGGAAAGCTATTTTTTTTAGATTTTGTACTTTTTACTTGTACATCTCATACTTTTGTGTTCCATCGATATGTGGTCATTAACATCATTTCATTGTATTTGTGCTCTCTTGGATACAAATTTCAAGCCATATACTTATAACAAGGGACGTAGTCTTAATGGCTTGTTATACATTTAATTTCTCCATTGTATAGCTATAATGCTTTATAAATAAATCATGTATATACAATAAGGGAGGTAGTGTCGATGGCTTACCATACATTAAATTTAATATGTAACTTTAATGTTTTATAAACGAAATATGCATCCAATATCCTTGTGTAAAGGGTAGTGATCTATAGTGAATTAAATTGAACTGGCAATTTTTTTTCTTTCACAAGATTACATAATGTTAAGCACAAGAGAGTTATTGGGTGCAAGAAATGTATTTGAGTTTTTAAATATCACTACCATTTATTTAATATTTTTCATGTTATTCTAAATATAATTTTAGGATTCCCTTATGCTCCTAGGCATGTGAATATAGGTATGTGCCATATGTATTTTTTCTTTTTCAACCCTATGGATATTATATGTTCTCATCTGTAAACTACTAGTGATCTATACAAGACTAAATTAATAATCTTGTGTAAAGGGTAGTTATATATAGAGAATTAAATTGAACTGGGAATTTTTTTTCTTTCACAAGATCATATAATGCTAAGCACAAGAGAGTTATTGTGTGCAATAAATGTATTCAAATTTTTAAATATCACCACCATTTATTTAATAGTTTTCATGTTATTCTAAATATAATTTTAGGATTCCCTTATGCTCCTAGGCATGTGAATAAAGTATGTGCCATATATATTTTTTTCTTTTTCAACCCTATGGCTATTCTTTGTTCTCATCTGTAAAGTATTGCAATTTCTCTATGCACTTACGCAAATGGCAGTCTCTAATATGAACTAGCCAAATGACCCTTTCAGCCCATGCTTAAAAATTGAAGTCATGGTTTAGCAAAACATGTTAGGAAATATTTTTGATGAGAGTGGGTGGGTCAAACAAAGTATATTAAGTTTTGATTAGCAATGGTTGAGGGTATGTCTTCTAGTTCCTGGGTAAGTGCGACTTTCTACTCAGCTGCTGCCCTTCCTCTTTGAGTACGGGAAATTGAACTGTAATTTGTCATGTATGTTGATCAATATTTCCATAGCTTACTTGCTTCTTGAAAAAAATTTTGTTTCTTTTTGTAAATGTTTGTTAATATGTACTTCAACAACTATTTTTTATTTCTTTCAAATCAAGAGGTAATACAATCTATGAAGATTGTAGAATGCTTAGAAAAAGTTGTTCATGGATGGAAAGTTTGTAGATATTTACCGTTTATTGGGATTTTTTTAACATGAACTTAGGCCATAAGACCTTTAACAAAAAAGTCACATATTTTTTTTTTTTAAGTAAAAAAGATAGTACCTGCTATATTAAGTTAACAGAGAAACATTGACAAAATATACGGAGATATAGCCATCCTAAGCCACCAAAAATGTTGTCGTTTTACCGGAAACCAACATAGTTTGGAGTGAAATGAGTCTAGGAAGATAAGCTAAAACTGTTTTGCCCTTTGTCCTGCCCGAAGGAAACCAGGACAGATGGCCATAGCTCAAATTTACATTTAGCAACAACATGATTAAATAGAAAACAAACTAGCATAGGAGAACTCAAATACCCGGTGATTGACTTGTCACCATTGCCTTTCAGCCACATGGATCTGGTTGGGATGGCGAACGACTGTGCGCACAGTGGACATTTCCTCTTTGTTGGAGCATTGGAGTATGCGTCAAGGAGCAAGTCCAAACACTATCCCATGAGGAGGGCTCTGTGCTCCTGGTCTACCATGTGGCCTTAGAGTTCTAACACCAGAGCCAGATGCTCTGCACAGAGTTCTAACACCATGCAAGTCATTATTGCCTGCCTCGTCGAAGGTTTCGTTCCCCACTTCCACGTTCATCCTTGCTCTGGCCTCGATCACGTTCAGTCCTGCGCTGGTCGCATACACATTCATCCCTGCTCTGGTTTCATCCACATTCCTTTCTACGCATGCATTGTCCTGAGCCTCGTCCTCATTCGTTGCCTTCTCAACATGGCTGCTGTAGTCACCCGTCCACGGTATCTCTTCAACAATACAAATTGGGGATTCGTCTGCCGGATCCCCCTTCGGACTGCTTCCAGCTTGTATTTCAGACACCGTGGCTTGGGGTTCCAGGGTGGTCACGAAATCCTCCAGGTACGACATTTCATCAACATAACAGGTTGGAAAATCGTCCGCAGTGCCTTCCTTCAGACAGCTTTTGGGCTCAATTGCCATGGTGTGCGTGCTACGTTTTGTCCCAGGCTCAGCGATAATGGCATGGAGTGCCAATTGGTCGGCTCGAGCTCTTTGCCGGAGAATGGAGGTTGACATTGACAGAGCGCGCTCCAGGTTCTTCCTCCTTTTCCTCTGCTCTTTGTGGGTGTATCAGGCCGAGCCTCAGCGAGGCCGACCTCGCTTCCTTGTCATTATTGATGAGGGGTGGATAAAAATACAAAAAGAATGAGCCAAAACGAGAATGAACCAGACCTGCACCAGAGCTCCCAACCATCGGGGAGGTCCAAAACAAGAGTGAACTAGCTCTGTCCAGGCTCTCCCACTTCCGAATTACCAAATGACGACTTCACATGGCTTCCCATTAACCATGTCATATTGAATGCTGGCTGAGCGAGTGCATTCGCGCGAGGGAGAAGTCCCTCCTCCGTATAGCGGCTGTAATGGCCGGCTACCATCGTAAATGCGGAAGCGATGGGGAGCGGCCTACAACATTTAAGTTGTGGCTTGATGCTCAACAATGAGGCAAGGCGTCGTCACGTGTCACCCCATCCGAGGCTAGAAAAGTCACATATTAATAAAATGATCTTTTGGGATTTTTTTAACATGAACTTAGGCCATAAGACCTTTAACAAAAAGGTCACATATTAATAAAATGAGCTTGTAGGTAATTTTAGTCATGTAAAAGTCTTAGTTTGTGTTTTTCCAAGAACAAGATTACAGTCACGTGCATAAAGCATTTCAACAACGTTGTGATGAGCAAATATCTTGTCCAAACTGATGTAGATTTGGTGACATAGTAGTCCTTTAACAAACAAAATCAGACATTTTGCTACCATTATTAAAATTTTACTACCGTTTCAATTAGAAGTGTCATCATGTTGCTTATGCTTTAGGTTTGTTGGTTTTCAGAATTTAATGGATTTCTTGTCACCCTTGTATGCTTTTCTATTCTAGTCATTTTTGTATTTTTTTTCTGTTCTCGTCACCATTGCATGCTTTTCTGTACTATAATATAGCCATAATTGAAAGAGCGTTGGAAGCAAGAAAGGGTCATTGAACTAGATTTGGTAAATGTTATTGCACTAGAGTTTGCTAATTGAACTAGGTAGAAATTGTATTATGTCAAATTGAATAAAAAAAATTAGTTAAACTATCTATAGATAGATTAAGGTTTCTAATTGAACTAGGTAGAAATTGTATTTTGTCAAATTGAATAAAAAAATTAGTTAAACTATCTATATAGAGATTAAGGTGAGTAAATTAGAATAAACGAGGTAGAAATTTTATTTTATCAAATTGGATAGAAAAATTAGTTTAACCATGTATCAGGGAATGATTTCTTCTAACAAAACATCGGAATTTATTGATTAAGGGGAGTAAATGTAGTATAGGAGGCTAATCACTTTTGTTTCACAAATTCATATAATTATTGACTGTACTAAAACCACATATACAAAATTATATATAGGTCTAGTCATGAAAATTTATTGATTAAGGGGAGTAATTGTAGCATAGGAGGTTAATCACTTTTGTTTCACAAATTCTTATAATTATAAATATATTATTGATTGTACTAAAACCAGATATACCAAATTATGTATAAGTTTAGTCAAAGTTTTGTTTATTATTATCCAAATGTAATTTTAGAGGTTAGCAAAATGGAGACGATGAGCTATCCTCTCCCCAAAAACGTACTTGTACAACTAATCGCAAAGTTTCAGGTTCTAATCCTTGTGGTGCAAGTAACATAAACACAAGCGGTGCAAGTATCATAAACACAAAACTCATAGCACAAGGTTTGCCTGGTCTGTTGCCCTAGTGAAAACCCTGATTTTATTTCAACAGTTTTTTACCATGGCCGAGGCTCGTTGTTTTAAAAATTGTTTAAATTTGGGGAAGGTTGGATAACAAGTTTTGCATCTGGACACAAATTTTTAGCTCCCAACAAATACCTTGTCAGTTGAAACCTTCGTCCATGGACATTACATGCTTTAAATTTGGTCTGTTTTTTGCATACGTCTTCAGATTGTCTTCAATCAAACTTTGCAAGTTGTCCAATGGAGGTGATTTTTTTTCTAGATGAATACAGGCTTTGAATTTGGTCTTTGTTTGCACACAATTGTCTTCAATCAAACTTTGCTAGCTGTCCAATGGAGGTGTGCTTTTTTGGATGAAGGCTTTGCAAAATTTGGGGTTTTTCTGCATTTTTTGAAGTTTTTGTTTTTTTATGGGATTCTCTCTATTACGACAATTTGCTTTGAAATCCACGTAATTATATTCCTTTATGTATAAAAGAGATTTTTTGGAGTAATCTCCTTGTTATTAATTTTTTTTTGTCTTCCAGTTGTCCAATTTAGTTATAGTTAGACTTCAATTGTCATTGTGTTCAGTTTCGGTTTATTCTAGTTGGTTTAGAGATCCGTTAGATCCTTGTAATCTATGTATTCTATTTCAAAGTGAAGCCTAATTTTCGATTTTTGGGTGGGATTGACAAAATTAAATCGGTTCGGCTAAGGGGGACTAGAAAAGCAAAGGGATTGATCCTCCGTTCTCGACGAAAGAGTGAGGACACGTGTGTTTTTGTTTTTGATCCGTAAAAAGGGTGTGATTTCATAGTTTAAACCAACAATTGGAGAAGGTGATGTTTCTTGTGCAACTCCTTCGATATTAGTTTCATGTATGAGGAGGGCGTTGGATCTGGCGAATTGAGCTTGGAAATCTAACCCTATGCAAGAGTCACCACACAACACCAATTTGAAGAGATCCACAACTTTCCATCTAACAAAACATCAGAATTTATTGATTAAGGGGAGTAAATGTAGTATAGGAGGCTAATCACTTTTGTTTCACAAATTCATATAATTATTGACTGTACTAAAACCACATATACAAAATTATATATAGGTTTAGTCATGAGAATTTATTGATTAAGGGGAGTAATTGTAGCATAGGAGGCTAATCACTTTTGTTTCACAAATTCTTATAATTATAAATATATTATTGATTGTACTAAAACCAGATATACCAAATTATATATAAGTCTAGTCAAAGTTTTGTTTATTATTATCTAAATGTAATTTTAGAGGTTAGCAAAATGGAGACGATGAGCTGTCCTCTCCCCAAAAATGTACTTGTACAACTAATCGCAAAGTTTCAGGTTCTAATCCTTGTGGTGCAAGCAACATAACACAAAACTCATAGCACAAGGTTTGTGTGGACTGCTGCCCTAGTGAAAACCCAGATTTTATTTCAATAGGTTTTTACCATGGCCGAGGCTCGTTGTTTTAAAAAAATTTTAAATTTGGGGAAGGTTGGATAATGGGTTTTACATCTGGACACAAATTTTTAGCTCCCAACAAATACATTATCAGTTGAAACCTTCGTCCATGGACATTACATGCTTTAAATTTGGTTTGTTTTTTGCGTACATTTGTCTTCAGATTGTCTTCAATCAAACTTTGCAAGTTGTCTAATGGAGGTAATTTTTTTTCTAGATGAATACAAGCTTTGAATTTGGTCTTTGTTTGTTCACATTTGTCTTCAATCAAACTTTGCTAGCTGTCCAACAGAGGTGTGCTTTTTTCAATGAAGGCTTTGCAAACTTTGGGGTTTTTCTACATTTTTTGAAGTTTTTGTTTTTTTATGGGATTATCTCTATTACGACGTTTTGCTTTGAAATCCACGTAATTATATATTCCTTTATGTATAAAAGTTTCATATTTGGTTTTCTAAGGCCTTATCACAGTAAGAATGAAAAATATGTCAAAAGAGAGATTTGTTGGAGTAATCTCCTTGTTATTAACTCTTTTTTTGTCTTCTTGTCTTCCATTTGTCCAATTTAGTTATAGTTAGATTTCAATTGTCATTGTGTTCAGTTTCAGTTTATTCTAGTTGGTTTAGAGATCCGTCGAATCCTTGTAATCTATGTATTCTATTTCAAAGTGAAGCCTAATTTTCGATTTCTCGGTGGGATCGACAAAATTAAATCGGATCGGCTAAGGGGGACTAGCAAAGCAAATGGATTGATCCTCCGATCTCGGAGAAAGAGTGAGGACATGTGTGTTTTTGTTTTTGGTCCGTAAAAAGGGTGTGATTTCATAGTTTAAACCAACAATTGGAGAAGGTGATGCTTCTTGTGAAACTCATTCGATATTAGTTTCATGTATGAGGAGGGCGTTGGATGGCGAACTGAGCTTGGAAATCTGACCCTATGCAAGAGTCACCATACAACACCAATTTGAAGAGATCCATGACTTTCCATCCATAGACATATTCAAGGACCTAAAAAAAAAAATTCCATCTAGAACCAAATTAAAGAGATCAACAAATTTCCATCCATAGACATAAGTAGTGAACATGACATTGGTTCAAATTTTGAGGGGTTTCAATCAAAAGCACTAAAGGACCTCAAACAAAAATTCTATTTACATTCAACAAAGCAGTGCACACCACCAATAATTCTCACTTCGAAACTTACTTTGGATATCCATATCTAGATGTTATATATAGATGGAAATTAGGGGCAAGGGAAGGCGTCATAGGAGAAGCACGGAAGGTTGAAATATTCATTGATAATAGTAGACATATTCATTCGCAATTATATGAGACATTGAAGAAGTCGTTGGAAAAATACAAGGCCCAACATGACTAACGTAAAATTGAAAAGACATTCAAGGGTAGGAGATAGAGTCCAATTTCATTTGAACGAAGAAAGGATACAAGGTCATAGTAAGAAGAGCTAGGCTCTCTGGTATGGTCATTTTGAAGTTTTGGATAAGGTATTTGATAATGCCTATAGAGTCATTCTACCTTTGTATATGCTTATTTATTTAGTAGCAAATATGGAAAATTTGTAACTCTACGAGCCTTCCATGTTAGACTAGAATAAAGATGGACAAGTCTTACCAACCGTAGAGGACATAGAAACAAAAGCTTAGGGAGAGGTAGTAGAGGATCAATTTTGAAAAATACATCCAAAACAATTGAATGTGGGTAGCTTGAGCTCCAACAAGGTGGTTGTTAGGACAACTTCTAGTGAAGGCTAAATCATACACTAGGGAGAAAGTAGAGGGAAATTTTCCTAACCTCCTTGAGTAAGAGCTTTTGGGAACCAAAATCCTCCAAGAATGGGGAGGTAGTCTTTTATTAGAGATATATGGCCCACTATGTAATAAAGTCACTTTATGACTTTAGAATATGTCAATGTTTTTTTTTGTGTGTGTAAAACAATATATCCCACATTCATAGGTTGAAATGATTTGTTTAATGAACAATGATATATAAGGAGGTAAACTCCTTTGTAAAATGTGTATCACATACTCATTGATAATACATGTGGTGTTATTGTGAGTATCTTTCTTTGAGATTAGTTATGTGACTCAAACCTATTTAGAGTTTTCTCTTTTAGTGATCTAGATCATTTCATAATATGGTATCATAGCAGGAAACCGAAGCTATATCAAGAGTAGTGACAAAGTGCCACAATTCGAAGAGCTCCAACCACAAATTTCTTTCCAATTATCTATTTAACCTAGATCATATGTGTTTTCACTAAGAACCGGGGAACTTGGGACTTCTACCATGGGACTTCTACCAAGGGGAAAGAGTATAATGCAACTTAGAAATAACAATGGAGTTCATTGATTTCCTATCAAATAGTTGTCAAGTGGAACTTGAACTCATCATAGGGCATGAGAAACATCTTTAGGGTTTCAACCATTTTTTTACTGGAAATTTTGTTGAGAATGGAAAACAATGACATTGAGGTGACCAAATAAGTTGTAGTGATTGCGGATTCCTCTTGTATAGAATGAATTTTGATGAAGATTTTGATCTGCCTTTGTGTTCATATTTCCAATTGCTAAGAGAGTTTGGGTAGATAGAAGTCGGGGCCACCAATTTTGTTGACGATGAATGGGTGGAGAGGTTATCACAGCATCCTTCGGAAGCATCGAGGATGGAGCCACTGGTTCTCGAAATAACGATGCACACTCAATTATTTGGATGGGTTTTCTCATAATGGGTTTCCCAGGGTATATCTTGTGCTAAGTTTCTAGATGGTGTGTTAATTTCTCTATCTTATTTCATTTTTGTCTTAGCCTATTTCAGTAATTTGTGTGCTAAATCTTAGTGTTAAGTAAAACAATGGACCACAATGTTGTTGAGTGGATGTCACATCGACTCCCATTACTCACATTTGTAGAGCTATTCATGTGTGGAATCACAAGAATATTCTAAATATTTGAAAACCGTAATCAAGAGTTGAGGCATGCAAAAACCTTAATCAAAACACTCGATGGCTAAAGACTTGGCAACGAGGAAGGGAAGGGGTTCCATTCTTTTTGTATTGATTATTGTTCCATAGTTGAACAAAGCAAGGAAGTGGGATATTGGAGCAAAAAAAGAACTAGAAGACCCTATAAAAAGTATATACGCCATAGTGTCAATGGAAAACTATAGTGAGTCTTTTCTTTGCATTTGCATTGAATATTTGAGAAGAAAAGAGAGGCATAGTCTCCACCTTTCGACCAGGGTTTCTCATGTTGGGTTTCTCAGTCTTCTAGTTGTTTTCTAGATGGTGTGTTAATGACTTTTAACTTCTTTCATTTTAGTCTTAGCTTACTTTAATAATTTGTGTGCTAAATCTTATTCGCGAGCAAAGCACTGGATTATAAAGAGTTCATAGAAATTTGTAAGATATGTTTTGACAAACTTTTTTAGTTGAATATCCACAATTGTTTATAGATCAAATGAATAGATAACATAATCATCCATCTTGGTCTTCTAGGTTTATGTCAGTTTGATATTTTTCATATATAGAGAGATTGGAATGATACTACATTATACAATACCTCACTTGATTTGTAGCTTTTGGTCCCAAATGCGCAATGATATGGCAATGGATATTATTAAAACAACCATGTAAAACATCGATATGAAAACTAAGATAGTCATAAAATCAAGTTCCATATGCAAAATGTGACTACTAAAACAAATTGTTTCGAATCCAAAACAATAACTACAATCTAATGGATGTTTCCAAGGAAAATAGTGGGGATTTGAGGTTGACCCCATCTTAAAATCAATCTTTCACATATTTGCAGTCCCACATAATATTCTTGTTTCTCGCCTCCCACACAAAGAACTTGTTATCAATGAATTCACATTTAGCTAATTGAGCCTTTATTGGTGGCCCCTAATAAATAACGAGCTGAGCCTTTATTGGTGGCCTGTAATAAATAACGAGCTATGAAGAAAGATTAAGAAGATTTTGATTATACAAGCATTATGAAAATTTTCAAGAAGATTTTGATTATACAAACACTATGCAATTTTTCAATCCATCTCTTTTTGGGATACATCGAAGCCGATATTTATTTCAAATTAGGCGCTAATGACAACCTATTTTGAAGCAAATGATAGATGAAGAGGCATACCAAATGACCAATCTCATTCTCTTCAAATTAGGGCCCTACATTTGAATGTTCATTTTATATTGCTACTTTAGGGCTCTCTTTTGGTAGCCCGTCTCAGGTACAACTTAACTTGAGATACAAAGGTCTAGCGCAAAATTGGGGCTTAATTTGTTGGAGTTGAGAATGCTACAAGTGGTATACTAGAGCCATAATAAACTAACAAGACCTTTGTCATCGAGATTGTTCAATTAGGCGACCATGGAACAACTAACTCTATCGTACAATAGATTTACTTCAATGCAAGTGTCGGGCAACTATGGCATGGACAATCAACTGATTGCAGTGGACTTGAGCTACAAAAGAATACATGGCCCTCTTCTCATATTCATGGCAACCATGTGGAGCCTTAGATTGAATTGATTGATTGGTAAAACAATACATGGGATCACTTTGATGCAGACCCTCTATCGGCCCTTGGGTAAAGGTCCTCTACAGGATTGTTCTAATTCTTGCCCTTGAGTTGGATTGACTCTTTGATTCCTCTTCGGGGAATCCCACACACACAAAATGGTGCTTCTCCACAGGTCCTTGTGAATTGAGCCACGTGATCAAACACAAAGCATCAAATTCAATCTCCCTCTAACCAAACAAAGTGGTCGTATTTCTCACGATTTCGGAACTTCGGAGTTCGCGACTTCTCCTTCCAAGTCTCTCAACTCTTCGCCTTCCGAAACCTGAATTTTCAATGCGCCGAAATGCTTGTCGCGTCCTCTCCCACGACAGTATCACGTTTCGCAATTTCGGGAATCTCGGAAACGAAATCCCGAATTCTTATCCTCCAAAATGCCGAAATGTTGAGTTCTGACATGCTTTACCAATAGTTGGCCCCACACAAATCTTTTCGCCCCTTCAGAACTTTGCACCTCACAATTTCGTGAATCTCGCTACAAGAATTTCGGTTCTCCAACTCACGAAACCCCGAAATGGTCAACAAGGGTTTGACCTTCGTGTCAACAAGTACACCACCTGTCCACTCTCCGCTGTCTACAATCTTTGACACAGATTCTTCTGCTCCTTTCAACTCTCGAATTCCGAAATGAGAGTTCACGAGAGATCTAACAGCCCCATCTCTCTCGAGCTTTACACTTTAGAAAACACTTGTCGTAACTCTCCTTTCTCCTCTGTAAGATCTAACGACTCTCGGGACTTTGCGGAATTTTCCACAGAGAATTCTGACCGTCCGATTCCTTCTTGACAACTCCTGCGAATTGAACAAGCTATTCCTTCGCTGGAACTTATCTGCCTGCAAAGTAACTTTGCAGTGCCTCCCTTTGAACGCTTCAAGGTACTCACCCTCCTGATCTTTCTCCACAACTCGAGTCTTCAAGAAGACTCCTACACACACTCCTTGTGGCAACCCTTCAAATACTTCCAAGTATTGAATTCTTCGACTCTGCACACTCTCTTTGCAATGCAGTCTTTCAACAATTCCCCCAGGTTGTAAGCTCTGAGACTCTATTCGGCCTGCGCACACCTTGCATGGCTCCTGTGCTTAACTTGCACTTCTGCGGGAATGAGAATACTGTTATCTCTCATGAGATTTTAGATATAATAACTCTGAACCCTTGTCAACGCACTCCTTGCGGACAAACTCCACTGCACTCCTTGCAGGAATTTTACTCACTTAGGTCGAGAAACAATTGAAACTCATTCCTTACTCTCTGTCTCAAATTTCAGACCTTCAACAAGAAATCACTCATACATAGCGTAACAACAAATGCATAACAGAAAGAGTAAAATAACTATAAGCATTGCATTCAACATACATACACAGAGAATATCACAACACCATAATTATGAATCAAAGCTTCATGTATTTATTCAGGACTTCTGTACATGGGTGTTTTCAAATACAACTCTTTGCTTCTTCTCCTCACTGTGCTCTATGCTCTCTTCATACAATTGGGAATAATAATTCCTCCTCTTGATACAAATGATACAAGTGAGGGTGTCTATATCTATTTTCCCTTTGGATCCTAAAACTGTCTAATCCGCAATTCAAAGCTACCTACTTACATTTACTACACATAAAGGTCTCTACCTACTACAGATGTGAGCGAATCGCTCATGATCTGTTTACAATCTACAAGTGCCCCTCCACTTAATTATTTCATTTAATATCCGCACATTTATTTCAAAACATTTCAAAACACTTTTGACAACGTGTTGAAATGCGCTGGTGCTTGTCCCAACTGTCTTCCACCTCTGCGCGTGCTTACTACTCGTGATGCTCCTGCATCATACTTTGTCTTGGGGTTTGTATGTGGAACCTATCTGGTATGCTATTTAGGCTTTGCGCTTCCATCAATTGCACATTTATTATGGATCTTTATGGTTTGTTGCTACATTATTTTTCAACTTTTGTATGCTAGTGGAATTAGTGTATGGGTTGTGATAAGACCAAGGATCTATTGCCTTAGTTTTGCATGTGAATGAGTTTGTGTTTTTGGAGTTTCATGGCGTAGTGGAATTGGTGTATGGGTTGTGATAAGACCAAGGATCTATTGCCTTGGTTTTGCATGTGATTGAGTTTGTGTTTTTGGAGGTTCATGGCGTAATAGCTTTCCAATTTATTGTATTTTGGAGGTCATTGACAATGTGTTTTCCATAACTCTCCAATGAAGCCCCCATTTTTTGTCTTGTTTTAGGTGTTGAAAAGAGCGTTATGTTCTCTTTCTAATGATTAGACACCAAAATTGATGCCTTTTGGGGATTCTAGTTTTTTTCATGGGATGGATGGATGAAGTAAGAGAATTGATTCCTAACTTGTACATGGGTACCTATCATGGCCTTTTTTGTTG
The DNA here is from genome assembly GCA_010110895.2 of Picea sitchensis. Lineage (NCBI taxonomy): Eukaryota > Viridiplantae > Streptophyta > Pinopsida > Pinales > Pinaceae > Picea > Picea sitchensis. The sequence goes on from SNQJ01S0054729.1 coordinate 41,704, forward strand.
GAACCCATATTGAGGATTGTTGTCCATGATGACCTTTATTTTTGGTATCTCTTTTTTTTCACCTTGAATAGTGGATTTTGGGCCACTCGTGCAAATATTCTTAGAGTGTCATTAGTCGAATACCTCCATGACCAACCTTGTTTCGTAGGCCTTGGAACTAGATACTTTGGAGTGTTTCTTGCATAGTTGTTCAACATTGTTGTAAGATTCAACTGGTACCCCCATACTTTCGCAATCCTCTGTGACATCCATTGCCATCATTTACAACCCCTAGTTCAATGTTGTGGAAGATGGTGTGCAATGCTTCCTTGGGTGATTCCTTATGCTTCGTTGTTTTGTTCAACATCAACTATGTTTTAAGAGTGAGTCTCATATCGAGCATCGCTTCCTATTTTGACTCGCTTGTTGCAGCGGCTAGTGATCCATGCACTCCAATGAGATGGATTGGTATCCATAAGGACACTCATTTTAGATTATCGATCTCTTTGCTTGAGAAGTTTGAAATTTTTTGTTTGGATTTTTACATGGATCTTTGATGGCATTGACATCTTGGGGTTACCTAGCACTATATAGAGCTTTGACCATACTTCTTGTTTGGTCCTTTTAGCATCTATGGACTACATTGCTCGGTTGATGGTTGTTTATTTTGTTTGAAGCCATTATTCTAGTTACTCACTAGCACCTACTTTTTTGAAGCATTTATGTGGTGGTTGTCAGTGTTTACAATTCTCGCTCCTTTGCAACTAAACCTCCATTGTTTCAGAATTAAATCAAGTTCATTGAGGTTATTTTGCTCTCCTCTTAAGAGTTTTGGTCATACTTATTGATTGGACATTTCAACCTATATTGGTCCTCATTCTCTTGCCATTAAATTCATCATTGTGAGACCTCGAGTTTCAGTTCCAATGCCAATTTTAGCATTGACATTTTTCTCTCTTTTGGAGAAGGGTTTTTACCTATGGGTTAATGTCTTTTCTCTACTTATGAGCGTCTATTTTGTACTTCGGTACCTAATAAGGTTGCGTTACTAGGACCCGATGCTTTCTTATGTTTACTCCCTACCTTTCATTTAAGGGATGGTGTTAGTGTTCTTGTTAGCGTTATTTTCCATTTTTTCAATAAAGCCAACTATTGTTAGTTGTAAGCTTACATAGGCATCTCTTTCTGCCCGACTGTGACTGCTATATTTTGTTAATGTTGGGCCTCTTCCGATTGTTATATACAACAAGAATCCTCTTGTATTATATATATATATGCAGTTCTATTTTTTCTATTGTTGTTTTGTTCTATGGAGGCTAGACTTATTTACGATCTGTGTTAGACTAGGATTTCTACAACCTCTTCTAGCTTTATTCCTCTTCTTCTTGTAGAGAGGAGTTAAAAATATATTCATCTATAAAATTCTTTACATCTTCTAACTTTATCCTTACAACATTAACATCAATTTTTCTTGAACAAGGTACTATTCTTCCCCATTCTTAAATGAATTTAGCAGTTTCACATATGGAAAAATCCTAGAGTCCAACCTCTTTCCCCTTGATCTGGGAAAATATTCTGATAAATGAATTTAGCAGTTTCACATATGGAAAAATATTCCTAACACTATGAACCAAAATACAAAAGTCCTCCACTTCTAAATGTGAGATGTTAAGCTTGAAGCAAAAGAAAGTCAGATCACCCTTGCTTTGTCAAAAATAAACTATACTACATATAGGACGATGCTCCAAAGAAATTGCAATGAACAAAACATATGTAAGTCGGAGACTCCTCTCATAAGTGAGCCCTTCTTTGAAGCTATAAAATATATCCAATTGGACATGCACACATTTCCTATACTGCCTTAAATTAAATCAAGTGTTACCATCGTATATAATCCAAATTTCCCTTTTTCTAATTTGGGTTGAAAAATGGTAAAGTTTCCTTGCACCTATTCTAAGCTTTATTCTTGCTACTGCGACCAGAGAATCCAATACCTTCGCAATTTCCAAGCCATTCTGTTTTGGTCCAAGTATGTCGGAAGTTAATTCTCCATTCTTTGAAAAGTAGGTGTGATATGAAATTATTTTTGAAGAAGGGGAATGCAAATTTCCCAGAATTTGTTTTCTTGAAGATCATTCTTAAAAATAAGAATTTAGAATTTGGAAGAGTGTGTTCCAAATTAAATGGAATTTTATTTTTCATTTTAGGCCTATTCTTCTTTTAGTGTTAGTGTACGTATTTTTGTTAATTTTTTTTCCTTCAAATTTTAAAACAAAACTCTACTTACAGAATTTGTGAAAATTTAAAAAAAATCTTGGGAAACTATCTTTAGATCTTTTCAATCATTCAATCGAAGAGTCTTGAGGTGTTTGGATAGGTTTTTTGGAAACGGTTTTTAGTGACCAGAAACGATTCAAAAATTGAATGGGGTTTTCAAATCTTTTCAAAATGGTTTTCAAGACTTTAGTTTAAACCATAATCTTTGTTAAAATTCCAATCACTTTAAATCATCTTTCCACGTGTAGGTGTTATGTGGGAGAATACATGAATTAGTTAGGTATAAGATTGTCTTAGGAAAAGAGCATGTACATTATGATGCTAGCAGGGGCATATGCCAGACAACATAGAAAATTAAAATTTAGTTTAAATGGTCATAATTGATAACTTAAACGAGGAAGTTTGGATGAATTTATGGCTAATAAATTATCATGCCAAATGAGAATGAGGAATTAGAATTTAGTTTAAATAGTCATAAATTATAATTGATAAGCAAAACTAGGAAGTTTGGATGAGTTTTTGGTTAATAAATTATCATTCCAAGTGAGAGTGAGTTGTGTTGTTTCTAATAATATTTTTTTCAAAAAGTATTAGTCATTT
>SNQJ01S0054730.1:8818-29256 GCA_010110895.2 Picea sitchensis
CGCGAATAGCGATTTCCCGATTCAATCGGGACCGTTGATCGATCGACGGGACACGTGGCAAAGGACCTCGGGACTTCGAGGTTTTCAATACCGTGAACCACTGGTATCTTGGGTTCGCGATCCGCAAAATCCCGATGGCGACGTGGCAGCTCGAGCCCCAGGCGTTAATGGGATACACGTGGCGCCATAACGTCAGATCGGGCTTTCGGCGCTCGGAGGTTTATGGGAGGAGTGAACAACGACACTTAAATCGCCGATTTTTCGACCGGCGGTTTCCCGATTTCCACAAGTATGTGGGTCCAAGCCATTAAACACCGCGAGTAGCGAAATCCCGACGGAAGAAGTTCCGAAGGCCGACGATGGTTATTGTCTCAGTTAGGAATTAATTTGCTTATGATTAAAAAAATGATGTTTAGAAATTTTGGTTGTTACATAGATCTTTACAAAGAAATGTAGGAAGGTCATCTCTTAGACTAGGAAGTTTTTCTTCTTCGTGATTCGCTCTCAGAGTGAGTAAAATATTGCAACCATATCCATGGCCTCCACGACCGACCTCTCCACGCAGCAGAAGAAAGTGAATAAGGTTATGGAAGAATACAAAGACATCTTCTCCTCACCTATTGGGGTACCTCTGCACTATCATGTCAAGCATTCCATCGATCTGACCCTCGATGCACCGCTACGCAGTGGGCCAATATATCATCGCTCTATGTTATAAAATGAGGAGATAAAGCGTTAGATCCAATAAATTCTCCACAAGGGGAACATACAACCCAACTCATCATCTTGGGGAAGCCAAATAGTGTTGATGCAGAAGAAATACGGGACCTGGCAAATCTGCATAGATTATTAGGCCCTAAATAAAATCATACTTAGGAATCGGTTCCCGATTCCATGAATCGATGATCTCCTTGATTAGCTCAAGGGAGCCAAATACTTCAGTAAGATTGATCTGAAGTATGACTACCATCAGGTCCCAATAGACCAGACATATGTATAGAACACTACCTTCAATTCAAAAGAAGGTCTTTTTGAATGGTCGGTCATGTCGTTTGGTCTAACAAATTCCCCAACAACTTTCATGAGAATGATGGATAATATTTTGTGGCATTTCACCAATTCTTTTGTATTGGTGTGTATGGATGCCATCCTCATCTACAACAAGACATGGGCAGAAAACTTGTGTCACATTCAACATGGAAAAAATTTAGTACCTATGCTACATTGTTGATGTGCATGGTGTGCATGTGGATCCAACTAAGATCCAAGTCATTTGTGACTGGATAGCCCCAGCCACGCTCACTAAGATTCGAAGCTTCTTAGGCCTTTTCAATTTCTATCATAGGTCCATGTTGGGATTCTCCCATATTGCATGGCCCCTCAGCCAAGCAACTAGACGTGGTGGTAAGGAAATTTTTTTGTGGAAATTGTTGCAACAACAAGCGTGCATTCATTACATTACCTGCAACAACCCTTTGATATCAAGACAGATGCTTCAGACTATGTTATGGGCACAGTCCTCACTCAACACGGCCACCCTGTGGCCTATCATATTGAGACACTATCTGATGTTGTTCGTAAGTACCCTACTTACGACAAAGAAATGTACTCCATTATGCAAGCCTACTGCTAGTGGAGGCATTACATTCTCGAGAAGGAGACAATCATCCAAACTGATCATAAGTCATTGCAGTTCATGTAGACACAAGGCAAATTGTAGAATGACCGCCATCAGAAGTGGTCCACATACTTGCAACAATTCCACCTTAACATCAAGTATAAAACAGGTAGTACCAACCAAGTTGTTGATTGCCTAAGTCGACCTCCAGTCATGGCACTCACCACGGTACTAGACTCTTGTGGCCACGAGACCTCCAGATGGCCCCACATCTATGGAACAGATCCTGATTTCGCCAACACCTACCAGATGTTGGGCGCAAACACAACTATCACTAATTTCCATCTTCAGGACAGGTTGTTGTGCCATCTGGGCCATCTCTGCGTTCCGTCAAGCGAACATGCGAAGCTGATTTGGGAATCCCACTATAGTCAGATGGAATGACACTTCGACATGGAAAATACAACAACAGTGTTGCAACGACATTTCTACTGGCTGAAACTTCGACATGATGTCATCAAGTTTATCCGGTCCTACATTGCCTTCGCTATTTCCAAACTGAAAAATAAGAAACAAGGCATGTACACTCCTATGCCTACTCCTTATAGGCCCTTGGAATCCATCTCAGTGGACTACATGTCAGGCCTTCCAACCACCAAGTGGGGAAATGACTATGTTTTTGTGGTTGTTGATCAATTTTCCAAGATGGTGATTTTGGCCGCCAACAAGAAGAGCATCACAACGGAGGCCACTTCCAAGCTCTTCTTTGAAAGAGTGTGGGTACACTTTGGGATCCCACAAACTGTTATCTCATATTGAGACAACCATTTCCTCAACACATTTTGGTCAATCCTTTGGTCACTACTGGACACCAATCTAACCAAATCCACTGCCTTCCACCCCCAAATGGATGGCCACACCAAGGTCATCAACCAGATGATCGTGCACATACTACGCATGTACAACTCCAAGCACCCCCGCACTTGGGATGAGAGTCTTCCTTATTTTCAACACAACTACAACAAAGCCATACATATCTCAACCGACCACAACCCCTTTCAGGTGGGGTTGGAATTTCAACCATTGGATCCCATGGATGTTGCACTACCCCTTGCGTCCACCCAGGAAGACTCATCACATACTCCCACTGAAGTTGACAAAGCCACCCAGTTCATTGAGCAGAACCAACACATCCACCAACAAGTTTAGGATATTTTACAAAAGTCCAATGCCAAGTACAAACAACACCATGATCAACATCGGGTGCCACACCAATTTCAGGTGGGAGACAAAGTTTGGTTGCACTTATAGAAAGAACACCTTATAGGGATTCATCGAAAACTTAATCCACTCCCTTATGGACCTTAAACCATCACCAAGTCTATGGGTGACAATGATTTTGAGCTCAAAATTCCCCCCTTCCTTGGCTTGCACCCAGTGTTCAATGTGGACCTCCTTCGACCATCTTTTCCACCATTACTGGACACCTCGGAGATAGAAGAACAGTTGACACCAACAAATCTCAATCCTGACTGCATGGAACAAGCATCCACTAATCATATCATGGACACGTAGGTCAAGGTAACTCGCCATCATAGGATCTAGCTTTATCGGGTTGTCAAAGCAGGGCAGCTCCTGCACCAAGGCAAGTGGCTCACCTGGGGCCAGATTCAATGGAAATTTACTCATCTGATGGGGGAAATCAATGCAATGGAGACCATTTCTTCCTAAGGGGGGGAGGATTTATTCAGGAGGATATCGGCAGCCACCCACCTATTCAACCTGGCTCATAATATTTTTTGGCAATTTACTATTTTTAGCAGTTTTTTGGGTCCTAAACTTCCGGGGCCATTTTAAGGGCCTAAAAGATGTTTTTTCACAATCGGGCACCTCATTGATAGTTATAATCATGATTGAGCCCTCAAAATGAAGCTCCTCTTCAATACCTTTCCAAAAAGTTGTCGTGTGTGCCAAACGAAGATCATATGCAAACGTTACGTCCCTAGGAAGTTGATGTACTAACTTACTGATCCAGGTGGATATTGGTGGCCACCCACCTATTCCAACTAGCTCCTCTTGATAGTTTTTTCAGCACATTCTTCTGTACTTATTTGTAATTGTGGGTTCTACACTTATGGGGCTGTCTAAGGCCCTATACAGTTTTCAGGTGGATATTGGTGGCCTCCCACCTAATCCAACTGGCTTATTTTGAAAGTTTTCATTTTAGTACATCTTTCTGTACTTCCAAGGCCGTTTTGGGGCCCTAAACAATGTTTTTTTGGCTTACCACAATCAAACTGTAGACAAAGTCAGATTTTGATGGAATAATTTTTAGTTCTCAAAAATACCTTTCCAACGTGCTATCACGCGCCTAAAACGGAGGTCATATGCAAAAGATACGACCCTAGGAAGTTGAGGTGCCAACTTACCCATCGGGGCCCACATAACTTTTGGTGTTTCATCTCCTAGGGTTAGGTTTTTGGATGTCTATGGTTTTTCCATTCATGAGTAATGTTAAAAATGCCTCTGGAACCTCATTGTAATCATTATTCTCAGATGGATGTGCGTAGCATCCACATCTCTTCTCAGAGATAGCTACCACCATTCGAGCAAGTTGTTTTAGTTCTGCAGTTTTACAGTTTCATCCTATTTTATTTATTCAATAGAAGTTATTGTTCACTGGATATCTTCTATAGTTCTTCGTATCTCTGTGTTATGGTATTCAATCTATTATTCATTTTGTTCCGCTCATAAATTTGGATCAATGGTATCAGATCGGTTTGCTGTTCATTTTTTTTTCTTTGTGCATGTCCCCGACAAGATCTGGGTACAAGAAGCTGGGACTCGAACTAGTCGAGCCTTTACAAGATCGCTCATGCCGAACCTGACTGCAACTCATGGGGGATGAGAAGAAAGATGATGGAGTAGGAGATCATTTTAAAATTTTGCTTGAGGAATCCCTTGCGTGACAAAGGAACGAGATGATGGACAACTTTGTACAGATCCTTCGGCGGCTGCCCACATGAGACGCATCTTCATCAAGCGGCCACAAAACCCCCTTCAAGGTACAAGTAAATTTTGATATTCCATTATTTGAAGCATTGATAGATGCGGATTTTGTAGATAAATGGTTGAATATGCTTGAAGGGTATTTTTCGGTCCACAATTTTTCCGATAGGGAAAATATTATTTTTGCAATCCTCAAGGTCGTCCCCCATGTTAAGGACTAGTGGGATACATACTTTGAACAAAGGCCACAGAGAAATCTACAATATTTTCGGTCGCCCCCACCTGGGATTCCTTCAAGCATGCCATTAAAGAACAATACTACCCTGTTGGAAGCTACGAGGATCGATACACAAGATGGACCACGCTGCGTCAATAAAGAGACCAAACAATACCAGATTTCACCAATATTTTCCACACTATGTGCACCAAATTGGGTATCAAATACTCTGAATGACATATGGTGCTCAAATACCGTGAATGTCTGAACAGATACATTCAAACAAAAATTGAGTTTAAGGTCGTTGCATCATTAGGTGCGGCTTATAGATATGCTTTCAAGATCAAGCAGAAATTTAAGCAGAAGAGGCAAGAGTTTGGATCTACAAATTCCTCATAGTCGAAGCAAGGAAATGGTGGTCCTAACCCACCAAACAAGGTGTAGAGAAAATATGGAAGCTCTCAGGACAACTAGTCCAAGCCGCAACCCAAGAAGGGTAATAAGAAGTCAAAGAAGGACACGGGAAAGTGGTGTGAATACCATAAAATCCCTTGGCACTGTTATCACCTACCCTAGGGATAACTAAGGAGATCATGTCTTGAGGCCCACAGGTCCTATACATGGAGTACCAAGAGCCGAACGACTTGAGCATGGCCCCAGAGGGTTCCTCTATTTCCTTTTTCTCACAGAAATTTTCCCACCAATCTTTGACATGGGGAACGACTTTGAGGAGCACAAAAGTAATTTTTTCTCTATTTGAAAAGTTATGGACAGAAAAATACCCTTCTAGTAGATTCAACCACTTGTCTACAACATCTTTGTCTATCTTACCTTCAAATATATGAATATCGAAGTTGATTTGTACCTTGAAGGGGGCGACACCTCCGCTCAAGGAAGATGCATCACCTATTGGTAGCTGCTGAAGGATTTGCGAGAAACTATCCATCATCTCGTTCCTCTGTTGCGTGAGGGATTCCTCAAGAAACATTTTGAAAGGATATCATGTCCCATCATATTTCTTTTCTCCTGCCATGAGAGGTCGTTTGGGCGTGTGAGAGCTTTTGTCCTCAAGAGAAACAAGCTCGAGACCCAATTCTTTGTACCCTGATCTCGTTGGGGACATGCATTAAGACGACAAGGAGAAGTCTGATACCACTAATAAGGATTTTATGAGCAAAATGAAATGAATATAGATTATTAAAATATTCTTAACACATAATAACAGAGATACAATAAAATTGGTTTTCTATTCAATAAGGAAATAAGCTGAAACTGTAAAATGCAGTGGAAAACATGCTTGCTGGAATGGTGGCGACTTATCTCTAAGAAGAGATGTGACAGTTGCGCTCATTTGAAAGAATGCGATTACAATGAGGCTCTGAAGGCCTTTTTACAATAAACAGGAATGTCAAAAACCCTAGACATCCAAAAACCTAACCCTAGGAAATGAAGCGCCAAAAGTCATGTGGGCCCCATTTTGGCAAGTTAGTACATCAACTTCCCGGGGTCGTAACTTTTTCATACGATCTTCGTTTTAGGCGCACGATATCCTATTGCAAAGGTCTATCTGAGGACTACAATTTTTTTTTATATTTATCAAAGGTCATTTCCAACTATGGTGAGCCCTAAAAATGTTGTTTAGAGCCTCAAAACAGCCCCACAAGTCAGGGAGCCGTAAACTAGGAAAAACAAAACTGCCCTACTCGAAAAATGCCAAAATGAACCAGTTGGAATAGGTGGGAGGCCACCGACATCCATATGGATCAATCCTCCGCCCTTCGAAAGCAACGGTCTCCATTGCGTTGAGTTCCCCCATCGGATGAGGAAATTTCTGTTGAATTTGGCCCCGGGTGAGCCACTTGCCTTGGTGCAAGAGATGCCCTGCTTTGACAACTCGATAAAGCTGGATCCTTTGTTGTTGGGTTCCCTTGATCTGTGTGTCCACAATCTGATAATTGGATTCATGTTTCATGCAGTTAGGGTTGAGATCTATTGGTGTCAACTGCTCTGCTATCTCCGAGGTGTCCAATAATGGTGGGAAATATGGCCAAAGGAGAGCCACGTTGAAGACTGGGTATAGGCCAAGGAAAGGGGGAATGTTGAGCACAAAATCATTGTCACCCACAACCTTGGTGATGGTGTATGGCCCATACCGGAGTGGGTGAAGCTTCCGATGAGGCCATGTAAGGCGTTCTTTCTGCAAGTGCAACAAAACTTTGTCGCCCACCTGAAACTTATGTGGCACCTGGTGTTGATCATGGCGTTGCTTGTACTTGGCATCAGACTTCTGTAAAATATCCTGAACCTATTGGTGGATGTGCTAGATCCACTCAATGAACCGGGTGGCTTTGTCAGCTTCTGGTGGAGTAGGGGACGAGTCGGCCGAGGTGGTCGCCAGGGGTAGTGCAACATCCATGGGGCCCAATGGTTGGAATCCCAACCCCACTTGAAAGGGGTTGTGGCCAGTTGAGATATGTAGGGCTTGGTTGTAGCTATGTTGTACATAGGGAAGACTCTCATCCCATGTGTTGGGATGCTTGGAATTGTACATGCGCAAGATATGTATGATCATCCGATTGATGACCTCAGTTTGGCCATCTGTCTGGGGGTGGAAGGTAGTGGATTTGGTGAGCTTGGTATCCAGTAGTGACCAGAGGCTCGACCATAATGTGTTGAGGAACCGATTTTCACGATCTGAGACAATGGATTTTTGGATCCCAAAGTTTACCCAGATGTGTTCAAAGAATATCCTGGCAGTGGCCTCTACGGTGATGTTCTTCTTCCAGGTGACCATAATCGCCATCTTGGAAAAGTGATCAACAACCACAAAGACACAGTCATTGCCCCTCTTGGTGGACGAGAGGCCCGACATGTAGTCCATTGATATGGATTCCCACGGCTTGTCAGAAGTAGGCAGAGGGGTGTACATGCCCTATTTCTTAGTGGCCGGTGTTGGCGTCATAAGTCACTCCTAGATTGCAGCAGGAGTAAGCCTGAGGCCCATTAGTTTATGTCACTATTTGTTGATAAAGGGTGATGAATGGAAGTAAACTCAGAACAATATCATTCTAACTCAGAAACTAGGCCAAGCATGCACAAGCAGATGAGGTCTTGGTTCAATTTCAGGCAGTAAGTTGTAATAAGGGTGAGTAGGAGGAAGACTTCTATGAGGAAATGTGAAGAGTTGTTGTGGACATTGAGCTTCCAATGGCCTGTAGAAGAAAACTTTGAACACAAGAACTTCTTATATCCAAAAGCAGAAACACTAAAAGAATGTAACAGAGCTATAATAAATCCTTTATCATAGCACAGTCACGATGATTCATGTGAATCATTCAATCATGAATCCTTTCAGTTTGAGATCGAAACAAGATGAAAAAGAGAGTTGCCTTACATTAAACAAGGAAATTTCATATACAGATACATAGCCAGGAAAACCAGTGCTTCATTAAAACATTACAGTTGGGAGCTCTGCTCTACCACCCATCCTTACAAAATATCAAAAACTGAGTATATATACACTGATAAATTCACCTCCTTGGCCCCAGGAAGGTAGCTGAGCTACCTCATTTAAGGATTTACATGTGCATGATATTCCTTCAGACTGTACACTCAGCTTCCTTTCTGACACTGCTTCAGACGACATGGCTTCTGCAGGGAAACTATCCATCGAAGTGCCATGAACTGACTACTTCTGATCCTTCCCATGCCTTCCATTTATGGGTTGAGCTGAGGTCTCAACCACCTTCTCAATATCCATTCACTGCTTCTTCCATGGAGGGTGGCTGAGACTGAATACATAGAGAGTGACCACATGTCGGTTTTCCAAAGCTTGGGGGCCAGCCTTCATTTCTTCAGGTTTCACTATTAACGTAACAACAGGGCCATGCAACTGTCCTCAAGGGGGTCTTTACATTTTGCGTTTCGGGTTTCGGCGATTCCCGATGCAGTGGAAGAGAGACCCCCTTTCTTTTGAAGTTCTGCTAGCCGAACTGTCGAAACGGCTTTTCGCATTTCACGTTTTGGGGTTTCCCGATGCAGAGGAGGAGCAACCCCTTGTCTTTCAAAGTCCTGGTAGCCGAAATGCCGAAACGGCTCCTGGGGGGCTTTTACATTTCGCGTTTCAAGTTTCGGCGATTCCCGATGCAGTGGAAGAGAGACCCCCTGTCTTTTGAAGTTCCGGTAGCCGAAATTTCGAAATGGCTTTTCACATTTCACGTTTCGGGGTTTCCCGATGTAGAGGAGGAGCGACCCCTTGTCTTTGAAAGTCCTGGTAACCAGAATGCTGAAACGACTCCTGGGGGGATTTTACATTTCGCGTTTTGGGTTTCAGCAATTCCCGATGTAGTGGAAGACAGACCCCCTATCTTTTGAAGTTCCGGTAGCCGAAATGCCAAAATGGCCTTTAGCATTCCTCGTTTTTGGTTTTCCCGATGCAAAGGAGAAGTGACCCTTTGTCTTTCAAAGTCTCGGTAGCCGGAATGCCGAAACGGCTCCTGGGGGGCTTTTACATTTTGCATTTCGGGTTTTCCTGATGACTGTCGATCTGTTCCATCTATGGATCCTCGCCATTGAAAACAAAATGCCTGCTTGCTTGATTTTAAGCCTAAAATGGACTCCTTCTGTGTGTTGTGCTTGGCACTCATGACTGTGGCCTTTGAATAAAACGCATTTGATGGGTTTTTAAACCCCATTTCTACGCGTTTACACCAAGGGCCTGAAATCGGAGAGAAACACCCCCTTGCAAGAATTGGCGCTAACAGTCGGCTTGGCAATATCATAGGCAATGCAGGACCTGATATACTTGCCGACATCCTGTCGAAGTTTTGGCCAGCAAAAATATTTCTGGAGCACTTCCACTGTCTTTTTGACGCCAAAGTATCCTGCCACCCGATTGTAGTGAGATTCCCAAATCAGCTTCACATACTCACTTAATGGAACGCAGAGATGGCCTAGATGGCACAACAACCCATCCTAAACATGGAAATTAGCAACCAATGAGTTTTCTCCCAACATTTGGTAAGTGGTGGAGAAGTCAGGGTCTGTCTCATAGAGGTGGGGCCATTCGGAGGTCTCATGGCCGCAAGAGTCTAGCACCGTGGTGAGTGTCTTGATTGGCGGTCGGCTGAGGCAATCATCAACTTGGTTGGTACTTCATGTTTTATACTTGATGTTGAGGTGGAATTGTTGTAAGAATGTGGACCACTTCTGATGGAGGTCATTCTACAATTTGCCTTGGGTCTGCATGAATTGTAGTGGCTTTTGATCAGTGTGGATGATTGTCTCCTTCCCTAGAATGCAATGTCTCCACTGGTGGAAAATTTGCACAATGGAATACATTTATTTGTCATAGGAAGGGTACTTACGGTCAGCATCTGATAGTTTCTCACTATGATATGCCACAGGGAGGCCGTGTTGAGTGAGAACGACGCCCACATCATAGTCTAAATCATATGTCTCGATCTCAAAGGGATGTTGCAGGTCCGATAATGAAAGTACTGGGGCTGAGCACAAACATTGCTTCAAGTCATTGAAGGCTTGTTGTTGGGACATGCCCCACACAAATTTTTTCCTATCTCCACCCCTAGTTACTTGGTTGAGGGCCCATGCGATATGAGAGAATCCCAACACAAACCTGCGATAGAAATTGGCGAGGCCCAAGAAGCTCTGAAGCTCAGTGAGTGTGGTTGGCGCTGGCCAGTAATGGATGACCTGGATCTTGGTTGGATCCACATGCACACCATGTTGATCAACAATGTAGCCTAAGTAATGGACCTTGTCCATGCCGAAGGAGAATTTTTCCAAGTTTGCATATAGTTTGTGTTGTCGTAGGGTGTGCATAACCTGTTGAATATTCTACAAGTGTTCCACCCAAGTCTTGTTGTAGATGAGGATGTCATCTAGATACACCACAACAAAAGTACTAGTGAAAGGTCATAGGATATCGTCCATCATCCTCATAAAAGTTGCTAGAGAATTTGTCAAACCAAAGGTCATGACCAACCATTGAAAAAGACCTTATTTTGACTTGAAGGCAGTCTTCCATACATTTGTTTGTTCTATTGGGACCTGGTGGTAGCCAGACTTTAGATCAATCTTAGTGAAGTATTTGGCCCCAGTGAGCTGATCAAGGAGGTCGTTGATTCGGGAAATCGAGTACCAGTTCCGGACTGTGATTTTATTTAGGGCCTGATAATCAATGCAGAGTCGCCAGGTCCCGTCTTTCTTCTGCACCAGTACGATTAGGCTCCCACAAGGTGATGAGATGGGACAGATGTGCCCCTTATGGAGCAGTTCTTGGATCTACCTCTTGATCTCCTCGTTTTCTAATAGAGAGCGGTAGTAGACCGACCCATTGGGTAGCGGTGCGCCTGGGGTCAGATCCATGGGATGATTGACCTGGCAGTGCACAGGTACCCCGGTAGGAGAGGAGAAGATATCTAAGTATTCTTCTATGACCTTATCCACTTGATTTTGTTGTGTGGAGAGATCGGCTATAGAGGCCCTGGATGTGGCTGTGATATTTTTCTTACTCTGAGAGAGAATCACGAAGAAGACAAATTTCCCAGTCTGAGAGATGAACTTCTTGCATTGCTTGGCAGAGATCATGGAAATAACACTAGGAGGGACTGCCTCGAGTATCCTGTACAATTTCTTGTTCAAATTAATAATAACACTACGAGGCCTAGACTCATATACAACATGACATTTCCATAAATAAGGTTGGCCCAAAAGAATATTACAAACATAGAGAGGAGAAACATCACACAATACCTCGTCTTTGAAGGGCTTGATGTCATACGACAGTCAACACTGTTGGTTGATGTGGAGATTGCTTCCTTGGTGGAACCATCCAATGATGTAGGGTTGTGGGTGAGGCGTTGTCGATAGGGCCAGATGCTTGATGAACTCTATTGAGATGAGTTTCTTCTGGATACCGCTATCAACGATGAAGTGCAACGGGGTGCCTTTTACCCACATCTGCGAAGGGGAAAGACACTCGCCTTCTTCTGGCTCATCTGGTTAACTAGGCTGGAGCTTGGTGGTAGAAACAGTGACATTGGGTTCTTCATCAATGATATGTCTTCCCCTTTCTAGTTCTGACTCAGAGTTAGAACCCACATCTGATTGAAAGGTTTTCACTTCGTCCACCAGAGACTGCTTTGAGCGGCAATCAGCAGTGTTATGCCAAGGGCTCTTATGGAATTTGCACCACTTCCTGGTATCCTTCTTTGTGTTTCCGATGTCCTTCTTTTCTTGTGTCTTGGACTGGTTGTCCTGATACTGTCCATCTTTGTTGTGTCCTTTTTTCTGTAGGTTGGGGCTGCCCTTTCCTGGTTTTTGCTGCGAGGGGTTCCCAGACTCAAATTGTTACGTCTTTTGTTTGATCTTCTCCTCGATTTTGACGGCATATCAATAGGCCGCACCCAAGGATGATATTTCCAAAAACTCCATTTCAGTCTTGATGTATCTATGTAGAGCACTGCAATATTGATCACCAAATGTCGCTCTGAATCTTCGATACCCATCTTGGTGTGCAGGGTATGGAAGATATTTGTGAAATCTGGCATTGCTTTGTCTCTTTCTTGCCACAGTGTGGTCCATTTGGTATACAAGTCGTCATAAATTCCGACATGGTAGTCTTGTTCCTTAATAGCATCCCTAAAGGATTCCCAGGTGGTCGCGACTGTAAATAATGAGGGTTCCTCTATTTCCTTTTGCACGCAGAAAGTTTCCCACCAATCTTTGACATGGGGAACGGCTTTGGGGAGCACAAAAGTAATTTTTTTGTATTTTAAAAGTTATGGACAAAAAAATAACCTTCTATTAGATTCAACCACTTGTCTACAACATTTTCATCTATCTGACCTTCAAATATAGGAATATCAAAGTTTATTTGTACCTTGAAGGGGGCAGCACCTCCGCTCGAGGAAGATGCGTCGTCTATTGGTAGCCGCCAAAGGATTTGCGCGAAACTATCCATCATCTCATCCCTCTGTTGCGTGAGGGCTTTCTCAAGATATATTTTGAAAGGATCTCATGTCCTGTCATATTTATTTTCTCCTGCCATGAGAGGTTGTTTGGGCATGCAAGAGCTTTTGTCCTCAAGAGAAACAAGCTCGAGACCCAATTCTTTGTACCCTGACCTCGTTGGGGACATGCATTAAGACGACAAGGAGTAGACCACTTTGATACCATTGATCTAGATTTTATGAGCAGAATGAAATGAATACAGATTATGAAAATATGCTTAACACAGAATAACAGAGATACAGTAAAATTGGTTTTCTATTCAATAAGGAAATAAGTTGAAACTGTAAAACGCAACGGAAATCAGGCTTGCTGGAATGGTGGTGGCTTATCTTTGAGAAGAGATGTGATGGTTGCGCTCATTCGCAACAAGACAATTACAATGAGGCTCTGAAGGAATTTTTATAATAAATAGGAATGTCAAAAACCCTAGACATCCAAAAACCTAACCCTAGGAGATAAAGCGCCAAAAGTCATATGGGCCCCGTTTGAGTAAGTTAGTAGATCAACTTCCCAGGGTCGTAACTTTTGCATACAATCTATGTTTTAGGTGCACGATAGGCCGTTGTAAAGGTGTATCCGAGAACTACACATTTTGTTGATATTTATCAATGTTCATCTCCAACTATGGTGAGCCCTAAAAACATTGTTTAGGGCCTCAAAACGGCCCCGCAAGTCAGGGAGCCAAAAACTAGGAAAACAAAAACTGCCAAAATGAACCAACTGGAATAGGTGGGAGGCCACAAAAATCCATATGGATCAATCCTACCCCCTTAGGAATAAATGGTCTCCATTGCATTGAGTTCCCCCATCAGATGAGGAAATTTCTGTTGAATTTGGCCTCGGGTGAGCCACTTGCCTTGGTGCAGGAGCTGCCCTGCTTTGACAACTCGATAAAGTTGGATCCTTTGCTGTCAGGCTCCCTTGATCTGTGTGTCCACAATCTGATCACTGGATGTTTTTTGCATGCATTCAGGGTTGATATATATTGGTGTCAACTGCTCTTCTATCTCTAAGGTGTCCAATAATGGTGGGAAATATGGTCGAAGGGAGCCACGTTGAAGATTGGGTTCAGGCCAAGGAAAGGGTGAATGTTGAGCACCAAAACATTGTCACCCACAACCTTGGTGATGGTGTATGGCCCATATCGGAGTGGGCAAAGTTTCTGATGGGGCCCTTTAAGGCGTTCTTTCTACAAGTGCAACCAAACTTTGTCGCCCACCTGAAACGTATGTGGCACCCGGTGTTGATCATGGTGCTTCTTGTACTTGGCATTGGACTTCTATAAAATATCCCAACCCTATTGGCAGATGTACTAGATTCGCTCAATGAACTGGGTGGCTTTGTCAGCTTTTGGTGGAGCAGGGGATGAGTCAGCTGAGGTGGTCGCCAGAGGTAGTGCAACATCCATGTGGCCCAAAGGTTGGAATCCCAACCCCACCTGAAAGGGGTTGTGGCCAGTTGATCTATGCAGGGCTCAGTTGTAGCTATGTTGGACATAGGGAAGACTATCATCCCATGTGCGGGGGTGCTTGGAATTGTACATGCTCAGGATATGTACAATCATCCGATTGACAACCTCAGTTTGGCCATTTGTCTGGGGGTGGAAAGCAGTGGATTTGGTGAGCTTGGTATCCAGTAGTGACCAGAGGCTTGACCAGAATGTTTTGAGGAAACGACTGTCCTGATATGAGACAATGGTTTGTGGGATCCCAAAGTTTACCCAGACACGTTCAAAGAATAGCCTAGCAGTAGCCTCTGCGGTGATGTTCTTCTTGCAGGCGGCCATAATCGCCATCTTTGAAAAGCGATCAACAACCACAAAATCACAGTCATTGCCCCTCTCAGTGGATGGGAGGCCTGACATGTAGTCCATTGAGATGGATTCCCATGGCTTGTCAGGAGTCGGAAGAGGCGTGTACAGGCCCTGTTTTTTAGTGGTCGGTTTGGAAATAGTGCAGGTAGTGCAGGACTTGATATACTTTCTGACATCCTGTCGAAGTTTCGACTAGTAGAAATGTTTCTACAGCATTGCCACTGTCTTTTCGACGCCAAAGTGTCCTGCCACCCAACTGTAGTGAGATTCCCAAATTAGCTTCGCACGCTCCCTTGATGGAATGCAAAGATGGCCTAGATGACACAACATCCCATCCTGAAGATGGAAATTAGTGACCACTGAGTTTTCTCCCAATATTTGGTAGGTGGTGGAGAATTAAGGGTCTGTCTCATAGAGGTGGGGGCATCCAGAAGTCTCATGGTCGCAAGAGTCTAGCATCGTGGTGAGTGTCACGAATGGAGGTCGGTTGAGGCAATCAAAAACTCAGTTGGTAATTTCCATTTTACACTTGATGTTGAGGTGGAATTGTTGTAAGCATGTGGGCCACTTCTGATGGCGGTCATTCTATAATTTGCCTTGGGTCTGCATGAATTATAGTGGCTTGTGATCAGTGTGGATGACTATCTCCTTCCCTAGAATGCAATGTCTCCACTGGTGGCAGGCTTGCACAATGGAGTACATTTCTTTGTCGTAAGTAGGTTACTTACAGACAACATCTGATAGTGTCTCACTATGATATGCCATGGGGTGGTCATGTTGAGTGAGAACGACGCCCACAACATAGTCTAAAGCATTTGTCTTGATCTAAAAAGGATGTTGCAGGCCTGGTAATGAAAGTATTGGGGATGAGCACAAACACTGCTTCAATTCATCGAAGTCTTGTTGTTTGGACATGCCGCACACAAATGTTTCCTTACTGCCACCTCTAGTTACTTGGCTGAGGGCCTATGCGATATGAGAGAATCCCAACACGAACTTGCGATAGAAATTGGCAAGGCCCAAGAAGCTTCGAAGCTCAGTGAGTGTGGTTGGGGCTGGCCAGTCACGGATGACCTATATCTTGGATGGATCCACATGCACACCATGTTGATCAATGATTTAGCCTAAGTAATGGACCCTGTCCATGCCGAAGGAGCATTTTTCCAAGTTTTCATATAGTTTGTGTTGTCGCAGGGTGTGCAGAATCTGTTGAATATGTTGCAAGTGTTTCGTCCAAGTCTTGTTGTAGATGAGGATTTCATCCAGATACACCACTACAAAATTACTAATGAAAGGTCACAGGATATCGTCCATCATCCTCATAAAAGTTGTTGGAGCATTTGTCAAACCAAAGGGCATGACCAACCATTGAAAAAGACCTTCTTTTGACTTGAAGGCAATATTCCATACATCTGTTTGTTCTATTGGGACCTGGTGGTAGCCAGACTTCAGATCAATATTACTAAAGTATTTGGCCCCCGTGAGCTGATCAAGGAGGTCGTCGATTCACGGAATTGGGTACCAGTTCCGGACTGTGATTTTATTCAGGGCCTGGTAATCAATGCAGAGTCACCATGTCTCGTCTTTCTTCTGCACCAGTACGATTGGGCTCCCACAAGGCGATGAGCTGGGACGGATGTGCCCCTTGTGGAGAAGTTCTTGGATCTGACTCTTGATCTCCTCATTTTATAATAGAGAGCAGCGGTAGACCGGCCCATTGGGCAGTACTGCGCCTGGGGTCAGATCGATGGTATGCTTGACCTGGCAATGCAGAGGTACCCTGATAGGAGAGGAGAAGATATCCGAGTATTCTTCCACGACCTTATCCACTTTCTTCTGTTGTGTGGAGAGATCGGTCATGGAGGCCCTGGATGTGGCTAGGATATTTCATTTACTCTGAGAGCGAATCACGAAGAAGACAAATTTCCCAGTCTGAGAGATGACCTTCCTGCATTGCTTGGCAAAGATCAAGGAAATAGCACTAGGAGGGACTGCCTCAGGTATCCTGTACAATTTCCTATTCAAAGTAATAATAACACTATGAGGCCTAGACTCCATACATCATGACTTTTCCATAAATAAGGTTGGCCCAAAAGAACATTACAAACTTCAAGAGGAGCAACATCACACAATACCTTGTCTTTGAAGGGATTGATGTCGTATGACAGTCGACACTGTTGGCTGACGAGGAGATCGCTTCCTTGGCAAAGTTGTCCAATGGTGTAGGGTTGCAGGTACAGCGTTGTTGGCAGGGTTAGTCATTTGATGACCTCCACTGAGATGAGGTTCTTCTGGCTACCGCTATCACTGATGAAGTGCAGCGGGGTTCCTTTTACCCACATCTATGAATGGAAAAGGCGATCGCCTTCTTTTGGCTTGTTTGGTTCACCAGGCTAAAGCTTGGTGGTAGAAATAGTGGCATTGGGTTCCACGTCAATGATCCATCTTCCCCTTTCTGGTTCTGACTCAGAGTTAGAACCTGTATCTGATTCAGAGGCTTTCACTTCGGCCACCAGTGACTGCTTTGAGCGACAATCATCAGTGTTATGCCAAGGGCTCTTATGGAAGTCACACCACTTCCTAGTATCCTTCTTTGTCTTTCCGATGTCCTTATTTTCTTGCGTCTTGGACTGGTTTCCCTAATACTGTCCATCTTTGTTGTGTCCTTTGTTCTGTAGTTTGGGGACGCCCTTTCCTGGATATTGTTGTGTGAGGTTCCTAGGCTCACATTTTCGCATCTTTTGTTTGAGCTTCTGCTCGATTTTGACAACATACCAATAGGCTGCGCCCAAGGAAGAGATGTCCAAAAAATCCATTTCGGTATGGATGTATCTATGTAGAGCACTGTGATAATTGAGCACCAAATGTTGCTCTGAATCTTCGATACCCAGCTTGGTGCGCAGGGTATGGAAGATATTTGTGAAATCTGGCATTGCTTGGTCTCTTTCTTGCCGTAGTTTGGTGCATTTGGTATACACGTCGTCAAAACTTCTGACAAGGTAGTATTTTTCCTTAATATAATCCCTAAAGGATTCCCAGGTGGTCGTGATTGTAAATAATGAGGGTTCCTCTATTTCCTTTTTCTCATACAAATTTTCCCACCAATCTTTGACATGGGGAACGACTTTGAGGAGTGCAAAAGTAATTTTTTCTCTATTTGAAAAGTTATGGACAAACAAATACCCTTCCAGTAGATTCAACCACTTGTTTACAACATCTGTGTCTATCTGACCTTCAAATATAGGAATATTGAAGTTGATTTGTACCTTAAAGGGGGCGACACCTCCTCTCGAGGAAGATGCGTCGCCTGTTGGTAGCTGCCGAAGGACTTTTGTGTGAAACTATCCATCATCTCGTTCCTCTGTTGCATGAGGGATTCCTCAAGTAACATTTCGAAAGGATCTACTATCCTGTCATGTTTCTTTTCCCCTGCCATGAGAGGTATTTTAAGTGTGTGAGAGATTTTGTCCTCAAGAGAAACAAGCTCGAGACCCAATTCTTTGTACCCTGACCTCGTTGGGGACATGCATTAAGACAACAAGGAGCAGACCGCTCTGATACCACTGATCCAGATTTTATGAGCAGAATGAAATGAATACATATTATTAAAACATGCTTAACATAGAATAACAGAGATACAGTAAAACTGGTTTTCTATTCAATAAGGAAATACGCTGAAACTGTAAAATGCGGCGGAAAACAGGCTTGTTGGAATGGTGGCATCTTATCTCTAAGAAGAGATGTGACGGTCGATCTCATTCGCAAGAATATGATTACAATGAGGCTCTGGATGCATTTTTACAATAAATAGGAATGTTAAAAATCCTAGACATCCAAAAACCTAACGCTAGGAGATGTAGCGCCAAAAGTCATGTGGGCCCCGTTTTGGTAAGTTAGTACATCAACTTCCCGGGGTCGTAACTTTTGCATACGATATTTGTTTTAGGCGCACGATATCCCATTGGAAAGGTCTATCTAACTATGGAAAGTCCTAAAACCAATTTTTAGGGCCTGAAAATGGCCCCGTAAGTTAGGGACCCAAAAGCTAGGAAAACAAAAAACTGTCAAACTGGAAAACTGCCAAAATGAACCAATTGGAATAGGTGGGAGGCCACCGACATCCATCTGGATCACCACCTCATACAGTTACATAATATGGACTAGATCCCACATGGTAAACACCCCAAACTTAAGAGAGGTTAGCCCAATAGGACGCCCTAAGAACTTCTCCAAACCTAACTTGTCAAATTACATAACGTCTTTGAGCATTTGTCTGGGTTAAAGGGGGGATTGATGCACATGTTTGGGTAATTTGATTATTGGATGTGATTTACATTTTATGATCCCTATGACTTATGAACCCCTGGAGGGCATACATGTTATTGTTGCAGGACTTTTCCTAGTGGACAGGAACACATGAGGGAATGATTTGCTCGGACCTTAATTAAATCCCACAGATGGATGTTGTAACCCCAGACAAGGGTAAGAAGACATTGAAGATTTGCACCAACAAAAAAGAAGGATGTCTCCTTTGGAGTCACCCTGACAGAGCTAGGCCTAGGGGCATCTTTCTCTTCCACATGGACGTTGGCCCTTGAAATCCCAGGACATCACCATCATGACCTTGGACACCATCCAAAGCTAGGGTTTTCATTTTGGAGGCATTTATGAGCCTAGTGGCACGTGTGGGCTTCATTTGGGGCCTTTGGAGGCCAAGTTCCATACCTTTTAGGATCATCGTTCCACCTTGGGGCCTCAACGTCACACTAGGAGGGCATGATTTCAGCCTTGGAGGTGTCTTTAGATGCTAATTAATTTTATTTATGTCAAATTTGAATTTATTTGTAAATTGGCCAGGTCGACCTTATTTTGACCTAAAATTAATTAAAGGTCAAAGATTTTGTATATATAAACACAAAGTACAGTCATTTTTACATCACAACTTCTCATACAAGAAGAGAGGTCTAAAATTGTGAGGCACACTCTTGTATAAGGCTAATTTTTGTAAGTTGGATCAATCTTGGAAGTTTTTATGGTGATCTTGCATGGTATTTTCATGATTATTCTTGGTTCAAGTAAGTAAAATCTGCATTTTTCGTCATCTATTGAATGGTTTATGTATGGTTTTATTTTCTCATACAATATTATGAAATTGCATGGTATACTTAATGCTTGAAGTAAGGAACTTAAATTGCTACTTTCTTACTTTCTATTTGCCAAGTTTTTCATTGAATTGATCTAGTGACTAGTGAAACCCTAGAGTTCTAAATTGCTAGCACTCTAAGGTTTTGACCTAGTTATCTTTGCCTAAGTTTTATCCCATAAGAAGCCTAAGGAGAGAAAGGTGCTAGGGCCTAGAATTGCCTACACCCTAGTATCTTGTTTCTTGAGGTAAATGTATGGGGGGATTTAAGTTACTACTTCTCCTATGAATTCACCCTCTTAGACTTTTGTGCATTATAAAAAATGATTTGTAGCCTTTGAAGAAGCCATCCACTTGAGTCCATAAGCCCTATAAGGCACTAGTTCTCGCCTCTCTCTTGTTGAAGGATTGATTAAACATTCAAACACTCTTCTCCTGAGATTTTACTAACTATTTCTAACACTAGTTTATCCTAGATCATTAACTTATTTGTTGTTGTTATAAATGACTGCTACAACCATCTAAATGCAACAAATTTTCTCCATAATTGACTTTGAATACTAGATAAACACTTCAGAAGTTGTGTATGACATTTGATTATCAT
>SNQJ01S0054730.1:29266-73989 GCA_010110895.2 Picea sitchensis
GGGACTACAAGAAAGGAGATTTGGTTTTAGAGTGGGATACAAAGATGGGGTAACTAACAACATTAAGAGATGCACAAAGTTTTGTCTTGGACCCTTCAAGATCAGAATGAAGTGAGTCAATGATTTCTACTACTTGCCCACGATCAAAGGGAGGAAACGTCCATTACCAGTCAGTGGACGCCTCCTCAAACCCCATCATGGGGCAAAGACTTGACTTCACTGGTAAGTATAAGTGATTTAGGATAGGTAGGCATTTTTCATTCATTGTATATACCATTGCATATCATGTTAGCATAGTTATAGTTGCATTTGCATATTATTTTGTCTTTCTTGTATATATGTATGCTCATAATCATATGTTAGATTAGAGATGCTCTTTATTTAATTATATCATATATGAACAAGGGGTGATATCACCACCCTAAGGATTACTAATATCCTTTGTTGAGATTTAGCAGGCACAAGTCATACCAGAGATGTTGAGGTTCTCATGCGCTCTACGGTGAGCGAATGTCCCCGAGTTGGAGCCAGATGTTATACCCTACCCTAGGTATAACTAAGGAGATCATGTCTCAAGGCCCATATGTCCTAGAAATGGAGTACCAAGAGCCGAACAACTTGAGCATGGCCCCAGAGGGCCCCTCTTTTCTTCAATGCAGTCCATTTATCAACATAAACAATATTCACCCCACCATCCTGGTCCTGAAGTAACAATAAGTCTTTCTCCATGAGGTAATGAGTCTGGATATCATGGTATGTATCACTCTAATTTTTGAAGCACTTGAATATGTTGCATTGAATCCTTCTTCATTTCATGATGTTTTCTTGGAAATTATGCTCTTTTCCTCGTTCATACCTGGAAGGGTGATGTGGTGCCCTAGTAAGTTGATCTCCCTTTAGGATGGGTTGTCAATGGGTGGGTCTTTGAAAGTTCATCATCCATTCCCTCCATACTTACCACTTTCCATATTTATTCCTCTCATCTCCCCTACCTTTGTTTGGGCATTGGGATTGGATACACTAGGAAGGTTTGTACATTACCTCGTGGGAAGAAGGGGCTAAACGCATAGAGGGTAAAAGTAGATGGAAAGAGTTAAAAGCCAATATTGAAACCTTTGAGATGCTTCTCCTAGGGATCCCCGAGAAAGTAGTGAAAATCTTCTTGGTAAGAAAAGGGGACCCATAAGATACATAAACACTCAAGGTACTAGTTGATGGATAGGAGGTCTCATCACGAGCTGGACTATTATGACCATGGTCATGTAGTGGTATGACACTACACCTATCTGGTCACCAAACCAAGGTAGTGGCTCTTGGTGGCATAGACAAGAGAAAGTGGGTCTCATCACGAGCCAACCTTCTCATATCCGTGAAATGTTTGTGGATTACGCTATCACCTATGGTCATCAATCCAGGACAGTGGTCCTCAACTATTCTCTTGAGGCACAAAAGAAAAATATCAAAAGCAATAAAGGTAAGAGTAAAAGGAAATGAATGGGCTAGGAAACAATAGCATTTATGACAAGGTGCACCTCTCCCTCTACAAAGGCACCCACATGTAAGATTTTACATTTCCCTGTTATCACATGCACCCTATGCCCAAACACTTACCACATGCCACCTCATACACTTACATGATCTGGACTATATCCCACCTAGGAAACAACCCAAACTTAAGAGAGGTTATCCCAATAGGACGCCATGAGACCTTCTCCAAACCTAACTTTTCAAATTGCACAACATCTTTGAGAATTTGTCTAGGTTAAAGGAGGGTTTGATGAACATGTTTGGGTAATTTGATTATTGGATTTGATTTACATGTTATGATCCCTGTGACTTATGAACCCTTGGAGAGCATACTTGTTGTTGTTGCAGGACTTTGCTCGGTGGATAGGCACACATGAGGGAATGATTAGCTTGGACCTTCATGGGGGGATTAAATCCCACAGATGGATGTTGCAACCCCAGCCAGGGGTAAGAAGACATTGAATATTTTCACCATGAAGAAAGAAGGACGTCACCTTTGGAGGCACCCTGACAGACCTAGACCCGGGGGGATCCTGCTCTTCTACATGGACGTTGGCCCTTGAAGGCCCAGGACATCACCATCATGACCTTGGACGTCATCCAGATCTAGCTTTCTCATTTTGTAGGCATTTATGAGCCTAGTGGCATGTGTGGGCTTCATCTGGGGCCTTTGGAGGCCAAGCACCCTACCTTTTAGGCTCAACGTTCCACCTTTCGGGCCTCAACGTCACCTTAGGAGGGCATGACGTCACCCTTGGAGGTGTATTTAGATGCTAATTAATTTTATTTATATCAAATTTGAATTTGTTTGTAAATTGGCCAGGTCGGCATTATTTTGACTTAAAATTAATTAAAGGTCAAAGATTTTGTATAAATAAACACAAAGTACATTCATGTTTACATCACAACTTCTCATACAAGAGGAGAGGTCTAAAATTTGTGCCCTAGTAAGGGCTATTGGCTGAAATTGTGAGGCACACTCTTGTATAAGGCTATTTTTTGTAAGTTGGATCAATCTTGGAAGTTTTTATGGTGATCTTGCGTGGTATTTTCATGATTATTCTTAGTGCAAGTAAGTAAAATCTGCACTTTTTGTCATCTATTGAATGGTTTATGTATGGTTTTGTTTTCTCATACAAGATTATGAAATTGCATGGCATACTTAATGCATGAAGTAAGGAACTTAAATTGCTACTTTATTACTTTCTATTTGTCAAGCTTTTCATTGAATTGATCTAGTGACTAGTGAAACCCTGGAGCCCTAAATTGCTAGCACTCTAAGGTTTTGACCTAATTATATTTGCCTAAGTTTTATCCCATAAGAAGCCTAAGGAGAGTAAGGTGTTAGGGCCTAGAATTGCCTACACCCTAGTATCTTGTTTCTTGAGGTAAATGCATAGGGGCACTAGTTCTCAAAATTGCATACACCCTACACCATCCGATGCACCCTACACCATCGGTTGGCTTCGCCAAAGACGAGATCTTCGCGTCAACCAACAATGTCATCTTCCCTACAACATCAAGCCCTTCAAAGATGAGGTATTATGTAATATTGCTCCCCTTGAAGTTTGTGATGTTCGTTTCGGCGAGCCATATTTGTGGAAGCAACATGTTGTGTATAAGTATAGACCTTGCAGTGTTATTATTACTTTGGGTAGACAATTGTACAAGATACACGTTGCCTACTACTATTTCTTTAATATTTGATAAGAAATGCAATAAGGTCATTTCACAGACTGAAAAGTTCATCTTCTTTGTGATCTGTGCTTGCAGTAAGAAGAAGGTCGCCACAACATCCATGACCTCTACACAAAGCCTCTCTTTGTAGCAGAAGAAAGTGGGCGGGATCGTGGAAGAGTACAGAGACATCTTCTCCTCACCCACCGGGGTACCGACGCACTGCCAAGTCTAGCATTCAATTTATCTAACCCACGATGCACCATTGCCTAATGGACTAGTCTATCATCGCTCGCTAATGGAAAATGATGAAATCAAGCACTGGATCCAAGAGATGCATCAAAATGGGCACATCCGACCCAACTCCTCCCCTTGTAGAAGCCTGATTGTGCTAGTGCAAAAGAAAGATGGGACCTGACGGCTCTGCATTGATTACAGAGCATTAAAAAAAATCACAGTCAGGAAACGATACCCAATTCCCCAAATTGATGACCTTCTTGACCAACTCAAGGGCTTTAGCAAGATTGACCTAAAGTTTGGCTACCAACAGGTTCCCATCGAACCAACTGATGTATAGAATACAACTTTCAAATCTAAAGAAGGTCTCTTCAAATGGTTGGTCGTGCCCTTTGGCTTAACAAATGCACCAACAACTTTCATGAGATTGATGGATGATGTATTGATACCCTTCACCAACTATTTTGTGGTGGTATATCTAGATGACATCCTCATCTTCAGCAGAACTTGGGAGGAGAACATGCATCATATTCAGGAGATTTTGGGCACAATGTGGCAGCACAAGCTATATGCCAACTTGGAAAAATGCTCCTTTGGCAAGAACAAGGTCCAATACTTGGGCTACATTGTTGATGAGCATGGGGTACATGTGGATCCAGCTAAGATCCAAGTCATTCGTGACTGGCCAACCCTAACCACACTAACTGAGATTCGGAGCTTCTTGGGACTTGACAATTTCTACCAAAGGTTCATGTTGGGATTCTCCCATATTGCATGGGCCCTCATCCAAGTAATCAAGGGCAGTGGCAAGGAAAATTTTGCATGAGGGCAAGCACAACAACAAGCATTTGATGATCTGAAGCATCACTTGTGCTCAGCTCCAGTACTCTCCTTACCTGATCTGCAACAACCATTTGATATTGAGACCAATGCCTCCGACTATGTTGTAGCCATAGTTCTCACTCAGCACGGTCATCCAATAGCATACCATAGTGAGACACTCTCATATATTGTCTAGAAATACCCTACCTATGACAAAGAAATGTATTCCATTGTACAAGCCTGTCGTCAATGGAAACATTACATTCTGGGAAAGGAGACAATCATCCACACTTATCACAAGCCTATGCAGTTCATACAGACACAGGGGAAGTTGCAAAATGACTGCCATAAAAATTGGTTGTTGGCACCAGGCCGAAGTGGAAAGAAGGAGGATCATGGGAAAGAAAGCGTACAAGAAACATAAGTGACAACTGGCAAAAGATCAGCACGCGCAAATGCAAGAAAGCATGCACAGAGGAAAGTGACAGTTGGAGGAAGAACAGCGCGTGCATGAGAGAAAAACCTAGCGTAAGAAGGGTTAGGGTTTTGGTAATATTTCATAAGTGGATGAAGAGCCCGAAATGTATAAATATAGATATGAAAGTATCAGATAGGTTGGCTATTATTAGTTGTTGTTGTCATTGTCGAATTTATGTTAGTTTTTTCGAGTATCATTGTTGACGGTACGTGAAGGGTTTTGAATTATATGAACCGAGTTTTATAAGCTGTTGAGCAAGAATAGATATGAGGAAAGGTATATCTGAGTATTAGACCGCAGGCTGTAGAGCCTTATGCGATCTAGTTCACCTCATAAAGATGTTACCCACTTTTGCGGAGAATTGTAAGCGTGTGGCACCAGGAAATTAAGAACTACTATAATAAAAGAGCCAAGAGCCAAATTTTTGTGGACGTAGCCCAGGAGGGGTGAACCATGGTAATATCTATGTAATGTGTTGAATGTTTGCATATCTTTACCTTCTTTCAACAGTAGATGATTATGATTGACGAATAACCAAATGCATTATGAGGATCTATTTATATTTTGTGTTATATGCATGCGATTCTTAGGAATAAGTAGATTACTATAACAGCTCACGGAAAAGGGCCTTAATCAAGAAACCCTTTATCCCCTACTCTGTCCTAGACTGTAAACACCTGATTTTTACAGTCACCCATCTTTAGCTATCTCAGGTGAGACTGCGCAGTACCTTCCGGTCGTTGCATTGCCTTATGGTTTACCAGGAGGGCCGGTAGTTAGAGGCTTTGTTGGAACCTTAATGACATGAACCCTGTGTCGATTAAAAACCAACAAATGGTTTCATTGTCGTCTTAAGAGGAACAAGATAGGACTGAGTAGATAAGATAAAGTGGAAAAGAACCATCGAAGAAGCAATGAGCCGTTAGAAGGGAATGTGGAGACCTTGGAACCCCACGAGAGAAGAAATCGAGGGTTGGTTGCAAATGAAAGAGATAGAATTTGCACACAAGGACAATAGAAACCCTGGAATCACACCACACAAATACCTGGATAAATACGTTTTTACGGATTTACATGAAATATTTTTCTGTGATTTTCTGCATCTGCTACAGGAGTGGATCTTAAGGTTAACGGATAATCACCCGATGAATCGAATTTGACATCTAGATTGGACTCTAGTACAAATTCAGCGGCTGCAGCAGGTGAACAACAAATTCACCCTCGCAGTAGAATTTTGGCTTGACATTATTATAGCAGGATTCATCACAGAGTTCGCGGTAGACACAACAAAGTCATACAATGCAGCCGAGCAAGAATTTCTACGAGGACCCAGAGGAAGGTATATTCGATCCATGTATACTTCTATCAAGATACTACTATATAACAAAGGGGTAATGACAATGGAATCAGACACTTAGACTTCCCTGTGCGCATGGGGGAAGGGGGAAAGCACTGACAGAAAGAGGAGAAATAGAAGGAGGGCAGGATAAAGAGAAGAAGGAAGTGAAACCCTTGGACCTAATTTCGATGGATGATGACCAGCTCAAGTGGATCTTGGCATCATCAGGAATGACACGTAGCGGAGCACCCTACCAATATAAGCTAAACACGAAGAAGAGAGTCGTAGCCGAGAGGGAGGGCTTGGCAAGCAATGAGGAAGAGGTAGAGGATCTCCGGGCTGTGGAGCAAATTAAGGAAATCCTACATGCCACCTATGAGAGGAAGACAAGAGGCCCAAGAATGGGAGGAGAAGACAACCACCCCTTTCATATCAATGTTAGTGTGGAACCCATAAACCCATGTGCGACCAATACACCGCAAAGAACACCACCATTTAGGAAACCAAAGTTCGGAGGAAGTCCGACAGCAAGAAGCACATCTACAAAAGGAGCAACAACTGGAGGAGCCAGTTCAGGTAATCTTAGTCAAGTATCCCCACCGCACGAAGGAGGTAATAGTTCAATACTTAGAATCTCAAGACACAACCCTACTATCAGATTACCAAAGTTTCAAGGAGAAGCAGCAGAAGACCTTGGGAAGCATCTATTCATTTGCGCCAAGATCTGGGAAGCAAAGCAGATCACTGATGACAACACCAAACTCACGCAGCTAGCGATCACGCTAAGGGACCGCGCACTAGACTGGTACATGAGTCTAGACATGAACAATGCTCCTAGGACAACAAGGACACTGGATGACATTAAGAAACTACTAATTAATGATTTTCAGAATCTGAGCTCAGAGGATCAGTATATGAACGAGATGATCGAGATAAGACAGAAACCAGGAGAATCAGTATGGTAGATTGATCAAAGATTCAAGCGATTAAAAGGGAAGTTAAAATATATTATGACCGAGATGCAACATCGACACCTATTTGTCAACTCACTACTCCCACATTTGAAATATCCACTACGACAACAAAAGTTTGAGACACAAGCAGAGGCTTTGCAGGCAGCCTTGGAATTGGAAGAAAATCAGTACCAGCAGACGGACCTGGCTATCGAAGAACTGAAAGAGGATCTGAAGAACTTAACATTTCAGCTGAACCAAAATAAGAACAAGGACAAACGAGAATCCATTTGGTGTACCACATGCAGGACATAAGGACACCACAAAAACGAATGTCCGACGTTTGTGCAGTATATGGAAACAGGGCGGCCGAACCCGCTACCACAGGGGGGATTATGGTGTGAAATCTACAAAAAACTGGGTCACGACCCTTACCATTACACGATGATGCAGAAATACCAAATAGTCCCAACAAACTCATACTGCACATTTTGCAAGTCAGCCGGCCACAACGATAAAGACTGCAGAACTATGGAGTTGATGCGGGAAAGGACCTCAGACGCATACAGGGTATAGGAAAAAATGATGACTGGGCAAAAACACCACAGTTCACTCAAGCCCTAGCACCATATAACACTGCGCAGTAGCAGTATAATACTGTGCAACAACCTTATAATAACGCTCAACCGTAGTACAACCCAGCACAGCCCCAGTACAATACCGAACAGTATAATCAGGGACCACAATATAACACGCCACGAGGGGATCGCGCAGCCTATAGAGGAGCAAGACGTGCCAGAGGAGGTTTCAGATGTGGGAGAGGACTAGTCACATGTCACAATTTCCAGCAACCAGGACATTATGCATGGGAATGCCCACTACCACCAGCAACCTGTATGTATTGTCGTGCTTCAGACCATGATACAGAGGAATGTCCAACACTACTCGTAAAGATCCAAGAAAAAAGGAACCAAAATAACCAAAACATTCAGTGGATTTTCGTCGAAGCAAGAGATGACGGATGGAACATCAACATAGTCACTCAGGGAGGAATGAAAACAGGAAACGATGCAGCTCGACAGGACCCAGCGCAAAACCAATGGGTAAAGAAGAACCCTGACCCCAAGAAGTAGTTCAACATGCAAAAGAAAAAGGAGACCTTTACAGAAGCTCGACAAGAATTCCAGAAGGAGGATATAGCGTTGACTGTGCAACAGAACAAGGAAGCTCTGGAATATGACATGCCGCCATCATTGGACCATACCAATAGAATACAACCTAAAGAACAAGTAAGTACTATCAAAGACTTTTTGCAATCATGCATCAAAATGTTAAGTGATCCTTCATCTATCAAAGTATTGCAAAATATCCTAGAGAAATGTAGCAGCAACGATGGACAGAAGCCAGAACCAAAAATTGTCAACCACTTACACACAAGAAGAAGAACAAGTAGAGAATTTAGACTCAATGCTAACATTGGGGATTTCAACATGGGAGATATTATATTAGATCTAGGATCTGAGGTGAACGTACTACCAAAAACCACATGGCAATGCATGGGAGAACCTACACTGGGATACTCAACTGTTCAATTAAAGCTAGCAAATCAACATAGAGTCCTACCAATAGGTAGACTGAAAGGAGTAACTGTACATCTGGATGGTGTGCGCACTGAGGTAGACTTTGAAGTCATCAAAATAGTAGACAACACAACACCTTACCTAACGCTACTTGGTCTGGATTGGGCGTTCGACAACCAGGCCATAATTAACTTGAAAACCAGAAAAATGACATTTGAGTCAAGAGACTATAGGGTTATAGCCCCACTCGACCCATCAGAAGGCGAGAGGTTCATAGAACCCACTTCCGTGGATCTAGACGAAATCAACCAGTTGTACAGAACAACTGCGCACGATGCAGATTATATAAACCCAACTGCATACGGGGTACTCAGTTGGCGGAGCATTACTTCATGCATGACAGACTCAAACACTGGGTTAGAAAACTGGTAGCAAAGATTACACGAAGTATCCACAATAAGGTGTGCAAGAATAGACTGCGCAGTAAGATGGCTTGGCACAGAAATCAGAGAACCGCCCAGTTTTCATGGACTAAATGACCTGGAAAATTTCTTGACACAATATGAAGATGAAGTATTAGAGAACCAAAGACTATTAGCACTAGATTTAGCACTAAAGGCTACACTCGCAAGATGGTGGGGTGCACACAAAGAGACTATCATAGATTGGTACTAATGCAAATGATTACTACGCATAAGGTTTGGTGCATAACAAATATGGAACAACCGACAAAAATATGATGGACTAGGAATGCCGAGAGAACACTTGGAAGCATGTAAAACACTATGGAAAATGACACCACCAGAAGAATGGTCTCACCACTTCATTCATACTTTAGAAGGCATACCAGTGAATTGGTATATAGACCAAGAAATACAAAAAGGAACCCAGACATGGGCGACACTCCAACAGAACTTTACAGTCACTTTCTCATTCGAGCATGAGAACCCCAACATAGACATAGCCCTGAAACGAATTAGAGATGTCATATTCATTATATATTCAGAAGTGGAAGCTATCACAGAGGTACAACAGTGAAATAAGAAGACAGTCAAGGAACTGTTGTCATGCTACCATATACAGAAAGCAGAATCGGATGAAGATGATCTGCGTGATATTCAGATCGAAAAAGTCGAAGGTGAGAGAGAGGTAGAAGGACCACCCTTAGAATTAGAGGTAATCTCTTCGCCAATCAAGATCAAGAAGGTTAACATAGGGACCGACAAGCAGCCCAAAATGGCCATCATTGGAGACTATTTGGACGAACAGACACTAGAAAGCATCACAGAATTGTTGTGTGAATACAACGACCTTTTTCCCATGACCTTTATAGAGATGAAAGGAATAGCCGGAGAATTAGGAGAAATGAAGATACCAATCAAACCTAATGCGAGACCCATTAAACAATAACCATACAGACTGAACCCCATCTACAAACAGAAGGTTAAAGATGAGATCGACAGGATGCTCAAGGTCGGCATCATCGAACCAGACGAAGAATCAGAATGGATAAGCCCGATGGTAATACAGGACAAGAAACATGGAAGAGGGATCAAGATATGCGTTGACTTGAGGAAGTTGAACGATGCCTGCTTACACGACAAATTCCCCACACCATTCATGGATGAAGTACTCGAGAACGTAGGAGGAAACAAAGCCTATTCATTCACAGATGGATTCTCTGGATATCATCAGATTAAGATAGCACAAAAGGATAGACACAAGACCACATTTGCAACAGAATGGGGATCTTATCAGTACACATTCATGCCGTTCGAACTGAAGAATGCACCTGCGATATTCTCCAGAGTGGTCATCGCAGCATTTAAGGAATTCATCCAGCAATTTCTCGAAGTATACCTGGATGATTGGACGATTTATAGCCTGTTAAAAAACCATGTGGAAGTTTTACACCTGATGTTAGAACAATGCAGACAGTGCCAGATATCACTGAATATCAAGAAATGCATATTTGCAACACCATTTGGGATACTACTAGGACACATAGTATGCAAACATGGTTTACTAGTGGATCGGCCAAAATCGTAGTCATTGTTAACCTTCCAGCACAAAAAACAGTCCACCAACTAAGAGCAACGTTAGGACATACGAGGTATTACAGGAAATTCATCAAAGGCTAAGAGCAGATTACAATGCCTATGGAAAAACAGTTAACGAAGGAAACCAAGTACCAATGGAACGACGAGTGCCAAGACAGTCTGGATACTCTGAAGGAAAAGATGGTCACCACACCAATATTGGTATTTCCAGACTGGGAAAAGACATTCCATGTACATGTAGATGCATCAGCAATAGCACTTGGAGCTATTTTAGCGCAACCAGGAGCAGGAGACTTAGATCACCCAATAGCATTCGCAAGAAGGAAATTATCAAACTTAGAACATAATTATAACACAACAGAAAGAGAAGGTTTAGCTATGGTTTACGCACTACAGAAATACATGCATTACCTATTAGGAAAACACTTTAAGATGTTTACAGATCACTCAGCCCTAAAATACCTAGTTAACAAGCCAGTGTTGGGGGGGAGATTCTGTCGTTGGTTACTGCTATTTTAAGAATTTGACTTCAAGGTAATAGTCAAACCAGGAAAACTAAATGTAGGGCCTGACCACCTATCAAGGGTCACAAATGGAGAAGAACCAACGAATCTGGAAGACAACTTTCCAGATGCACAGCTTTTCTCAGTACAGATTGCTGATGATTACTTCGCAGAGATCATCCAATACTTGAGCACAGGTACCGTGCTGCAAGGATATACCACTGTGCAGAAGAAGAACCTGGTAGTCCACGTAGCCGACTATCAATTGATTGCAGGGCACCTATACAAAATCGGTGCAGACAACATCTTATGAAGATACATACTAGACCACAAACAACCAAGAATTTTAGCAAAAGCCCACGAAGGAATAGCAGGAGGGAACTATGTAGGAAAAGCTACAGCGTAGAAAGTACTACGCGCAGGATTATGGTGGCCAATGATACATAGAGACTCAAAAGAATATTGTCAGTAATGTGATGTCTGTCAACGGGTCGGCAAACCCAACAGAAGGGACGAGATGCCACTACGACCGCAAGTGACACTTCAGGCATTTGACAAATGGGCAATAGACTTTGTGGCACCAATTAACTCACCCGCCAAGAGAATGGGGGCGAGATATATTATTACCATGACGGAATACTTAATGAGATGGGTAGAAGCCGCACTAGTAAAAGATTGCATCGCAGAGACAACTGCCCACTTTCTTTTCGAACAGATAATTACAAGATTTGGGTGCCCAAGAATTTTGATGAGCGACCAAGGAACACACTTCATCAACAACACCATCCGAGCGATGCTCGAAGAGTTTGAATTTCATCACCAAAAAATCACACCATATCACTCACGGGCGAATGGCACGGTAGAAGCCTTCAACAAAATTCTAGAAAACGCCCTCACGAAGATATGTAACATCAATAGGGACGATTGGGATCTCAAGGTACTAGCAGTAGTATGGGCGTATAGAACCACATGCAAAAAGTTGACAGGTCACACACCATTCAAACTGGTCTATGGTCAAGAAGCAGTAGTGCCATTAGAATTTCTAATACCTAGTCTACGTGTAGCAGCTATCACACAAATGACAGAACGAGGCACAGTCCAGGAACAATTGGATCAATTACTGTCAATTGAGGAAGACCGAATCTTAGCAGGATTCCATCAACAAGTACAAAAATCAAGAGACAAAGTGTGGCATGACCGCCACATCAAGAGAAAGATGTTCAAGGAAGGAGATCTATTACTACTCTACGACAGCAAAGCGCTGCAGCGCCCAGGGAAGCTGAGAATGCATTGGCTAGGACCATACGAGGTAAAAACTATTACAAACGGAGGAGCTGTACAGTTGAAATATATAGCAGGCATAGACCTCAAGGGAATGATCAACGGGAGCCGACTGAAGCTATACAAGGATAATCGACTACCCACCGCGCAGTTTAAAAAAAAAATAGAGCCTAAAAATAGCGCGCGGAAGGACGGACAAGTCGCATACGAAACATAGAACTACTAAGGGGAAAGATAACTACCATATTAGAAAGGGAAACAAGCGGGAAAAGGAAAGTCAACAAAAGAACACTGACAGGACAACATAAAGTAGAATTAAAGCAAGGCAAGGACGGATGGGATGCCGCACTAAACGCGCCAACTGGCGACGGAAAGTAGCCATAAGGGCAGGTACGAAACTGCCGCGGGTGCATTGAAACCACACTTATGGTGCATTAATCGCACAAGGTAGGAGGCGTCCTCAACAAGCTTCATGGAACACCCATACAACACACGAGCACAAAAACAGTTAGTCTATTTGCAAAAGAAGAATGGAGAAAGAGAAATAGCAACCCGAACGAATAGAGAAGATTGCAAAGAGTACCTGAGCTAGTTGAACCAAGAAAACATCCGACAGACACCAGTATGGCACCACCAAAGCTTGCAGAACCAGGCCAAACAGTCAGACCAACTAGGGTTCAAACTAGGTCGCGAGGAACACGGGAGGAAAACGAGCAGCAACCATCGGAGATCGTAGATATTGATGAAATCCTATCACCGAAGGACATTCCAGTCGAACCAACACCGATCCAGGAAGAGACCCTATAGCCCCAAGAAAAAACCATGAAAGAGGATATGCCGGCAGTGGCACAGGAGCCTTAGAATCAAGCAGAAGGAACCCACCAAGAAGGACAACCATAAAATGCCGAAGCACCATGGAAATAAACGGAGGCAAACAGAACCCAGAAGAAGAGGTCCAACCAGATGTTCCACAAATACCCAACCCAGACTTCTTCTTTTCACCCAACCCAACTGGTGAAATGTGCGAGGCTTGGGAAGAATATATGGCAAAGGAGCAACCAGAAACTACTGGAACTTCGAACCAGCCAACACAGCCGGAAGACAGGATTCAGATACCGAGCTCGCCTCGGAAGAAACCAGCTGTCGATATTGTGCTACCGTGCACACCAGAGGGAATACAGGTGGATCCACAGCTATTGGGTCACGTCAGGAAGCTCAAGTTTACCGACCATGATGTAGCAGACGACAAAAAATACCCAGAGCTTGCACCGCAAGTATTTATAGAGACGAAAGTCGTAAACCCTCTCTGAGGCACTATTAGTAAGCCACGCAAATGGGCAGTCGGACTGGACAGAACTAGAATCTTAGGATTGTTGAAGATACCACACTTTGGTAGAGGCTAATATGCGACGGCTTGCGTCAAGCAACTACTAGCAGTCACGCATGGAGGGGATGTATGGCTAGACAGACCCATCCCCATAACCATTGAACTTATTGCGCAAATTATAGGACTACCCATCCGAGGTATGGATATCGTGCTAATATTGGACGACAAGTCCAAGGAAAAAGCATTAGCAAAGGAAATGAAGAAGAAATATGGCATCGACAGGGGAATGAGGGGCATCATAATCAAGCGAATTAACAATGTCGCGGCACAACTGGGAGCCAAGATCTTAGCATGCAAACTACTAAGGAAATTCTGTAAAGATGAAGTACTAGTAGGAGTTATCGCAGTCACAGCCCAGTGCACAGAAGCCACTTTCATGAGCTGGGTGCCATATCTCTCAAACCTATTCCAAATTGACTGTAAAGACACGCAGGAAGCAGGTATGGAATTTCACTACTCTTGGCTACTTACTCTCATTGCTTTCATGGGATGGAAAGAATCGGACCACGTCATCTTCTGCACCACACCACAGCCAAGAGAAGTGAGATATTGTGTCCTGAAATCTGCGCCACTGGCCAAGCACAAGAGGGAAAATGGAATTATATTTGAAGCTTATCTACGGGAAATACAGGAAGCAATCCACCAAGCATGGAGGATAACACCAAAGGATGTCGCGTGATTCGGGGGCATCACTAATTTATGGGCTAGGCGACAAGCCATGTGGATACAGCCAAAGACAGGACCCACATAAACAGTGGCTACAGATGCGTTACTATGTCACCAAGGGAGACATCGAAATGATCATCCACGATTGGCCGGATGAATGGAAGATCCCAACCATACCCAGCGCAATGTAGGGACAAACAGTAGAAGGAGGGGCTCTATAGACGGAAACACAGCCTCCAAAAGTCCCAGTACCCAAGAAACCAAGAACGGGCCAAAATAAGCCAACTTAGACAGAGGGCGGCTCAGAGCAGCCAGGGACCCAGAAGGGGAGAACAGAAACCAATCAGTCGAACAATGAACAACAGAATCTGGTTGAGGGAGCACAAGAACCCATGACAAACCCCATCACACAAAAATCAGGGGGAACTAAGCGACCAACGGTACAAGAAATAGGTGCCCGCAATAAATCAAAGGCACAACGAACACCACCAGAATACACAATCACAAAAGACGATGGCGAGATGATTGCCATAATGGTACAGGATTGCCTCGCAGAGGACTTTGACCATGCAGTGCACCACAGGGATAAAATGCAGAAGAAGCTAGCAGAAATGGCGCAACTTCTAAAGAAATTTGGAGAAGCCCATATTACAAGTAGCAGTCGAGGCATAGAGCCATCGAGCCCACGAACCACAGAAATAATGGATGCAGGAGAATGCGAATCAATTCTTTCGAAACCACATTCCACGGTTTACATAAAACCGAGCATGGTACGAATGGACGAGATTGTGGGACAGACATCACTAAAGGATTTGGATCATATCCAATTGGTACTAACATGGATGCCAGCAAAGGCCTTATACCAATTGCAGATTAGTGTTCATCATGAGATCCAGTCTCGAGCACATAGAACCATGGTCGAGCTACAACAAGCAATGAAGAAGCAGGAAACACTGGAAACAGTTTGCGCACAAGCAAAATCATAAACGCAGGAGGAAAAGGAACGCAGGAATGAGTTGGAGCGCAGAGTGGAAGACATTTTTGGAAAACTTCCAACTACTACGGAAGGAAGGGAACTACCAGTGGTAGAAAAGATCGATCAGATTGCGCAAGTAATTGATCAATACTAGAAGGAGATCGAGAATCTTCGTGGACAGATTAGACCAAACACTCCACCAGCGGTAAAGGAGCAGAGGAAGCAAGAAGCAACAGTGCAACTACATGAGCTGGAAAAACAGGCCAACACAGCAGCCGGCTTGTTGGAGAAAGCAGCACAACTCTAGACAAAGCTGGAAGAGGATCCACAGGTCCAGCAATGGGACCAGGAGGAGAAAAGGATAAACGCAACGATCCAAGAATTCAAGCAACAATAGAAAACCATTCCAATTCCCGAACGGGTCAAAGGGACACAAGAATTAAAGAAGTTGCAGGCAGAACTCCTCACTGCGCAAACACAAAAACATGAGTGTCAGGCTCAAATAGAACCGTTGCAGGAATGGATAGCAGCAGTACTGAAGCAAGCAGAAGAAGCCAGAACATAGTCAGCACAGACTCAGCTGGAATGTGCATGACTGATAAGCGAAGAAGTAGTGGCGCACACAGTCAATATTATCAGGGAGAAAACTGCGCAGGCACTTACTAAAGCAGCAAAATTGCAGGAGAAGTTCTAGACGATCACCAGGGATATCGAGGAAGCACAACGCAATTAGGTGACTCGAGACGAGTCACATGTCAGTGTTGGGGGCCTGTTGGCACCAGGCCAAAGTGGAAAGAAGAAGGATCATGGGAAAGAAAGCGTGCAGGAAACAGAAGTGACAACTGGCAAAAGATTAGCATGCACGAATAGAAGAAAGCATGCACAGAGGAAAGCGACAGTTGGAGGAAGAACAACACGTGCATGAGAGAAAAACCTAGCATAAGAAGGGTTAGGGTTTTGGTAATATTTCGTAAGTGGTTGAAGAGCCCGAAATGTATAAATATAGATATGAAAGTATCAGATAGGTTGGCTATTATTAGTTGTTGTTGTCATCGTTGAATTTATGTTAGTTTTTCCGAGTATTGTTGTTGACGGTACGTGAAGGGTTTTGAATTGTATGAACCGAGTTTTATAAGCTATTGAGAAAGAATAGATATGAGGAAAGGTAGATCTGAGGATTAGACCACGGGCTGTAGAGCCTGGTGCGATATAGTTCGCCTCATAAAGATCTTACCCACTTTTGCGGAGAATTGTAAGTGCGCGAGGAAATTAAGAACTACTATAAGAAAAGCTCCAAGAGCCAAATCTTTGTGGACGTAGTCCAGGAGGGGTGAACCACGGTAATATCTATGTAATGTGTTGAATGTTTTCATATCTTTACCTTCTTTCAGCAATAGATGATTATGATTGACGAATAACCAAATGCATTATGAGAATCTATTTATATTTTGTGTTATATGCATGTGATTCTTAGGAACAAGTAGATTACTGTAACAGCTCGCAGAAAAGGGCCTTAATAAAGAAACCCTATATCCCCTACTCTGTTCTAGACTATAAACACTTGAGTCTTACAGTAACCCATCTTTAGCTATCTCGGGTGAGACTACGCAGTACCTTCCGGCCGCTACGTTGCCTTCTGGTTTACCAGGAGGGCCGGTAGTTAGAGGCTTTGTTGGAACCTTAATGACATGAATCGTGGGTCGATTAAAAACCAACAGTGGTCCACATACCTACATCAGTTCCCTCTCAACATCAAGTATAAAACAGGGAGCACAAATCATGTCATCGACTGCCTCAGTCGCCTTCCCATTGCTGCCCTCACCATAGTGCTTCATTCCTGTGCGCATGAGGCATCTGAGTGGCCCAAACTTTATCAGCGTGACCCTAACTTCACCACCACTTATCATCTCTTGGGTACAGGAGAAAATGTCACTGATTTTCACATTTAGGATGGACTGTTATACCATCTGGGCCACCTTTGTTTTCCCACAAGTGAGCGTGAAAAGATGATTTTGGAGGCTCACTATAGTCGAATGGCAGGACATTTTGGCATGGAGAAAACTATGGTCGTTCTACAGAAAAAAAATTACGGAGACGAAACTTCGACAAGACATCAACAAGTATATCAGATCTTGCACTACCTCTTCCATTTTCAAGCCAGCCGTCAAGAAACAAGTCTTATACACCCCTCTTACTACTCCCGAGAGGCTTTGGGAATCCATCTTGATGGATTACATGCCTGGCCTTCCGTCCACCAAGCATGGAAATGATTGTATATTTGTGGTGGTTGATCGGTTTTCGAAGATGGCCATTATCATAGCCTGCAAGAAGAGCATCACAATGACAGATACTACCAAGCTCTTCTTCGAATGGGTGTGGGTCCATTTTGGGATACCACAGACCATCACCTCAGATCGGGACAACAGGTTCCTCAACACATTTTGGTCGAGTCTTTGGTCATTGTTGGACACCAAGCTCACTAAAGCCACTACTTTCCATGCCCAAACCGATGGTCAGACAGAGGTCGTCAATCGAATGATTGTGCACATCCTGTGCATGTACAACTCTAAGAATCCGCATACATGGGATGAGAGTCTTCCCTATGTTCAACATAACTACAGCAGGGCTCTCCATAGCTCCACCGACCATAGCCCATTTCAGTTGGGGCTGGGATTCCAACCCTTGGGTCCCATTGATGTTGCAATACCTCTTGCAAACACACAGGAAAAATATTTCCATGTTCAGTCTGAGGCCGACAAAGCCACCAGATTCATTGAGAGGATTCAACACATCCGCCAACAACCCCATGAGATTTTGCAAAAATCCAATGCTAAGTACAAGCAACACCATGATCAACACTGGGTATTGCACCAGTTTTAGGTGGGAGACAAGGTCTGGTTACATTTGCAGAAAGAGCGCCTTACAGGGCCCCATCGAAAGCTCCGCCCACTTCCCTATGGGCTTTACACTATCACCAAGTCTGTGGGTAGCAATGCTTTTGAGCTCAACACTCCACCCTTCCTTGGCTTGCACCCAATGTTCAATGTGGACCTCCTTCAACCATATTTTCCACCATTATTTGACACCTTAGAGATCGCAGAACATTTGACACCAACAGAGCTCAACCTTGACTACATGGAACATGTATCCACTGATCAGATAGTGGACACACAGGTCAAGGGCACTCGCCAGCAGAGGATCCAACTTTATCAGGTTGTCAAGGCAGGGCAACTCCTACACCAATGAAAGTGGCTCACCCGAGGCCAAATTCAACAAAAGTTTCCTAACCTGATGGGGTCACTCAACGCAATGGATACCATTGCTTCCGAAGGGGGGAGGACTGATCCAGGTGGATATTGGTGGTCACCCACCTATTCCAACTGGCTCCTAAAAAATGATTTAATTCCAAGTGGATATTGGTGGTCGCCCACCTAATCCAACTGGCTTATTTTGAAAGTTTTCATGTCAATACATCTTTATGTGCTTCCAGGGCCGTTTTGGGGCCCTAAATAGTGTTTTTTTGGCTTGCCACAATCAAATTGTAGTTATAGTTAGAGTTTGACAACATAATGTGCATTTCTCGAAAATACCTTTCAAACGAGCTATCAAGTGCCTAAAACGAAGGTCGTATGCAAAAGTTACGACCCCGAGAAGTTGAGATACCAACTTACCCATTGGGGCCCACATAACTTTTGGTGTTTCATCTCCTAGGGTTAGGTTTTTGGATGTTTAGGGTTTTGGCATTCATGAGTAATGTTAAAAAGGATTTTGGAGCCTCATTGTAATGATTCTTCTCAGACGGATGCACGTAGCATCCACATCTCTTCTCAGAGATGGCTACAACCATTCGAGCAAGTTGTTTCAGTTATGTGGTTTTACAGTTTCAGCCTATTTTATTTATTCAATATAAGTTATTGTTCACTGAATATCTGTCAGTGCTTTGTATCTCTATGTTATGGTATTCAATCTTTTATTCATTTCATTCCGCTCATAAATCCGGATCACTTACCCCAACAGGGCCCACATAACTTATGACGCTTCATCTCCTAGGGTTAGGTTTTTAGATGTCTAGGATTTTGGCATTCATGTTTATTGTAAAAAATCTTTCAAAGCCTCATTGTACTCATCTTCTTGCGAATGAATGCAACCATCACATCTCTTCTCATAGATAAGCCACCACCATTCTAGAAAGTTTGTTTCAGTTTGCATTTTACAGTTTCAACATATTTCTTTATTGAATAGAAATCAATTTTATTGTATCTTTGTTATTGTTCCTTGTGTCTCTGTGTTAAATAATAATAATAATCTCTGTTCATTTCGTTATGCTCATAAAATATGGATCCCCCTATCATATTTTTCTTGATTCCATAAAAAAAACTCTCAATTGAGAGAACTTTGTTAAGCTCTCCATCAATATCTTAATAACTCAATTTGATCGAGAGTTCAATTAACCTCTTCAACACATTCATCGACGTTCTATTGATTTCATAATAAACCCTCATAGTTTTTGAAAGGCTCCATCCAGATCCTAATTGCTCATTCGAGTGCTAAAATTTACCTCAATAAGGATGTTGAAACATTGTTTTCATGCGTTGCCTTGCCAAAAATTAAATCGACCTCTTCATGGATTCAACCAAATTCAGTTTGAATTATAATTTATAGTGTCACGTTATCTATAATTCGTATTGTTCCAATTTCCCTTTGTTACTTAAATGCTTACTTCTTCACGAGTTTTTAAAAGCATGCATCTCTTTTAATTCTATGATTTAAAGCATTCATAAAAGATAAAAAAATTAAATAAATTAAAATGATTGTGATATCTACTAGCACAGCCGCAAATTTGTGGCTGGTAAATGTCGAAAGGTTTTGCCTAACAGCACCAACCTAATATGAAATTGATAATCGAAAAAAACACAAGACAAAAGAGCAATAAAATCTTCATAAGTTACATGAACCTGTCTTGTACAGTGAGTGAAACCCAAATTTGCATACCTAGAAAAGAATTAGAGGAGCAACAACAAATTGCCTAAGTGTTATGCTCGAAAATCATAGATAAGTCTGTCGGATCAGCGCAATTAATCACTTTTTTCCCTAACGTGTTATTATTGTTGTGCATCCAGACCTTAATGCGTCTTTTCACACCAATGTTTGGACAGAACTGCTGCACAACCTGTTCATCATGCTTTTGGATTGTCCATCCCACTTTCTCTGCAAAGTCGAGCATTCTATCCTTCTGTTGTTGCGTGAACTTGGTTCTGAAATGCTTATTGAGAATGGCAGGACATGACAGAAAGGTTTCGTCTGGTCCAGAGAAAATGAAACGCACCCCTGCACATGGTCATAAATGGTTGCGTTTCATATTCACATCTCTCCATTTTTTAACAAAATCTTAATTTTTGTTAATCACTCAGAGGTGGCAATCAGCAAGTCAGCATAGTAAATTTTAAACATGATTAAGTAAAAGTAAAAAAATAAACATGTAAACGGATGCCTTTATAATAGTGAGGA
This sequence comes from Picea sitchensis, assembly GCA_010110895.2. Lineage (NCBI taxonomy): Eukaryota > Viridiplantae > Streptophyta > Pinopsida > Pinales > Pinaceae > Picea > Picea sitchensis. The sequence goes on from SNQJ01S0054730.1 coordinate 50,261, forward strand.
AGTTAGTGGTTGAAATCACAACCATTGATTTATTGGGACGACTAAGAATATTCCATCAATATTTAATCTTGTCCATACAAAACTAATTAAGCACTAAAAACCTATTAAATATACCCACTATCAATAGGTGTACGCCTTTCTACGTAAATATCATATCATAAATTGAAGAGTTCATTAATTAGAAGGAAACTTTGAATTTGAGAACTTTATTCTAGTGAATACCTTACTTTGACCATCGTCAAAAATTTGCAAAACTTAAACTAACCCACACTTTTTCCATTTTGCATTTAACAACCCTCGTTTTCTATTAAAAACTAGTTAACTCACTATTAATATTAATAATAAAAAAGCATTAAAAATTAGTTAACTCACTATTAAAATTAATAATAAAAAAACTTTAAAAACTAGGTAACTCACTATTAATATTAATATTAAAAAAAGCCTTAATAGGTAATTCACTATTAAAATTAATAATAAAAAGGCCTTAATTCTAAGAACAATCACCCTTTTAAAAGAAAGACCATGCATGCCATTCCAATGAATAATAGACGATCATTTCCACAGCCCAACTGATTTAGTGGATAAACCCTTCTCATTTTCTGAATACGAGACGTCTTGAGCTGCATTACCAATAAGTAGAAACACAACCTTATCATTAATCCTTAATTAATTGTATAACCCAATTAATTATATAACCATGAAAAGACAAAATAATTAAATTATGTTTTCATTGAAAAACTTTACTTCTTTGCATTGATTTTCATATCTCACACCGCTCCATTCGTTGCCACAATTTTGCTCCACTTGCAGTTTGGAACGTCCAGTCGCTTCCACACTTACATAAAAGTGTGATGTAAACTTATTTATAAAACATTCGACTCTAGCTTATAAATATAAAAAATTATCACAATTATTGGAGTATCTTCATCCGATACAATAAAAAGGAGAAATTTTATTTAAAAATATAAAAAATTATCGTAGTTATTGGAGTATCTTTCATCCAATACAATAAAACAAGAGAAATTTTATTTACTTGCATAATTACGTTGAAAGGCGTATACCTATTGGTAATGGGCACATTTAATACGTTTTTAATCTTTAATGTGGTTTTTATGGACAGGATCAAATGTAGATAGAATATTCTTGGTCGTCACACTAAATGGAGGGTTCTGATTTGAAATATTAACTTCCTTGCTTTTATAAAGGCGTACGTTTCTGTGTTTACTTTTTCACATTTACTTAACTGATTAAAAATTTACTATCTTGTACAATTGATTGACATGTTTATGTAATTAGCAATGGAGTATGTGATTAGAAATGAAGTATGTGAAGCGCTTCACCTTATTTACTACCTATGAAATTGGTAGCACGTTATTTATTGGGTGCACTTCACTTTAATCTTCGTGGGATGTGGATCTGAATACCAGTGCGCACTTAACCTAAATCTTTATGGAATGTGGATCTATCCGTAGCCGATACCTTTCGGCGTTCTCCAACATCGAGTCAGTGGTGCTAGTTTAAAAATAATTTATTCTAAAATGTGCAATGGGCACATTTAATACGTTTTTAATCTTTAATGTGGTTTTTATGTAGAGGATCAAATGTAGATAGAATATTCTTGGTCGTCACACTAAATGGAAGGTTCTGATTTGAAATATTAACTTCCTTGTTTTTATAAAGACATACATTTCTGTGTTTACTTTTTCACATTTACTTAATCTGATTAAAAATTTACTATCTTGTACAATTGATTGACACGTTTATGTAACTAGCAATGGAGTATGTGATTAGGAATGGAGTATGTGAAGCGCCTTATTTACTACCTGTAAAATTGGTAGCACATTATTTACCACCTGTAAACTTGAGTGCACTTCACGTTCTTCACCACTGCGCACTTAACCTAAATCTTTGTGGAATGTGAATCTATCAGTGGCCGATACCTTTCGGCGTTCTCCAGCATCGAGTCGGCTGTGCTAGTTTAAAAATAATTTATTCTAAAATGTGCGAGAAGGTTAGTAGTCGTTGAAATTGAAAGACGACCTTGTCTTAATTTGATATGCAGGTAATAGAGAAAGACCTACTGTTAATTTATTCAACAGTCCATGGAAATTCAGCCAACATTTCAGTTCCTTAGAAGACCAGAGAGTCAACAGTAAAACAACAGAACATTTGAATTCATAGCAATGTCAATTCCTTCAAGTTCTGTGAGTCACCCAGCACAGGCGACAGCGTATTCAACAAAGGGCCCAATTGCACTTTGCAATTCTTTTAAATCTATATTCTTCAAATATAATTGTCCTAGGTAACACTTCAAATATGCTGATATTTCAAGTGTTTACATGGTTAAATAAGAGCAACCCTCCAAAAGAACTTTAGACTCATTTAAATTTAGCAAGGAATTTGGAAGCCTTTCCAAATTGTGGCACCTCGAGAGATCGATGTGTTGCAGGTTCCTTAACTTATCAAAGAAATCTGGCAAAGTCTCTAAATCGTGGCAATTTGAGAGATTGATGTGTTGGAGATTGGTTAAATCTCCAAATGATTCGGGCAGCCTCTCCAAGTTATGGCACCTTGAAAGATCGATATATTGAAGGTTGCTTAAATCACCGAAGGAATCTGGCAGCCTCCTCAAACCGTGGCAATCTGAAAGATTGATGTGTTGGAGCTTCTTTAAATGACCAAAGTAAAATGGCAGGCTCTTTAACTTGTGGCAGCCCCGCAGATCGATGCGTTGGAGGTTCCCTAAACTGCCAAAGGAATCTGGCAGGCTCTTCAGATCGTGGCAATTTGAGAGATCGGTGTGTTGGAGGTTCATTAAACTACCAAAGGACTCTGGTAGCCTCTCCAAATTGCGGCAGGAGGAGAGATCAATGTGTTCGAGGGTTGTCAAGTTACCAAAATAATGTGGCAGTGACTTCAATCTTGAGCACTCTTTTAACACCAAGGCCTTTAAAGATTTTAGTTTACAAAATTCTTCTGGCAATTCTATGAGATTAACCCGTCCTGATAAAAACCTGCCGACGACAATCCGTTCGAGGTGGTCCAGCCGCCCTATGGACTTTGGAATGTTCCTGAGCGGAGCATAAATCTCTAACTCCCGCAATTGCAACGGTGGCTGCAAAATGTTGATGGTTTCAACTATTAGAAAGAGACGTATATAGTTCATTCTCATATACCGTGTCTTGTGACTTTAACATTAACGCGACTAAACACACAAACGTTAACACACATTTTTTAATTTACCTGCGATTCTTCTTCCCACAATGTTTTTAGTACTCTCCCGGACACTTGTAGAACCCTTAAATTCTTCATTAGAATCGAGGAAGGCAGGACATAATGGGGACAGTTTTTCCAGCGGAGCCATATCAGATTTGGTAACTTCACCCATTTCATAATGTCTTCCAAGATACCTTCTTCGGTATCCAGAAGTTGCAACCTCTTCATAACAATACCGCCAAGTACATCTTTGTGATCATTATATTCACTAAGATCCATTTTAATTCCCCGCACGATTATTCCCTGTCCATTTTTTAAAAATGATAGTTATTACCTTTCTATTCTTGGAAAATGATTGAGAATTCAAAAACTGAACAGTGATTTTTATTGAGTAGTCCATAAAATATAGAATGTTTGAGCACTTACATGGTCTGGCAGTGATAAATCATCAATGACCTGCTCTGTCCAGTGCCACAGACGACGGGTCTCACCGGCACATCTTCCCAGTTCCTCAGCGATATCTCTCCCCATATCTCTAAGGTGGTTATGCATTTGAATATCATTTTCACTGTCTGCTGTCACAAGACATCTGCTCTGTAGATTTTGAAAACCCAACCTACCTTTCCAGCCTGCTCCATTCCATATTCTTATAGCAGTGTCTCTGTTATATCTTATGAAAAAGCATGCAATATCTAAGAATATTTCCTTTTCCTGTTTATCTAGTGCAGCATAACTAATTTTCAATCTTTGATTTATTTTATTGGGAAGTATCTGAAGCTTATCCAATTGCTCTGTCCAGTAAGCGTCATCTTTTCCATATAGAAGCGCCCCAAACACGGTCAAAGATAGGGGCAAACCACCACAGGCTTCTAAAAACTTATTCACAAGAGATTCAAATCCTTCGGGTGGGCCTAGATCCCTGAAGGAATGCCAGCAAAAGAGTTCTCGAGAGTATTCTTCATTAAGGCCAGTCAGTGTATATATTAATGAGTCTTCCACTCCTAAGCTTGTGAGAAAATCTTTGTTCCTAGATGTCATCAATATTAAACTGTCAGCGTGTATATCAGTTTGAACTGGGAAAAGCTTTTGCACCTCAGACTCGCTATCTACGTCATCTAAAATGACCAAGGCCTTATAGGATTGGAGATGTTTTTTAAGTGTCGTTATGCCTTCATCGATATTGTCTATTTTCAGATCTGACCCAATCAAACTTTGAAGAAGTTTCTTCTGCCATGATAAAATTGAAGAGGATGTCCTAGTTATTTCTCTAATATCACTTAAAAAGTAACATCTACTGTAATCTAAACTCTTTAGATTGAACAGTTGTTTTGCTAAGGTTGTCTTTCCGACTCCCCCTGAACCAACAATTCCCACTACAGGTTTTGCAGAATGTTGTTTCAGCAATAAAATGTTCTCAAATTCTTTAACCTTGTCATCCAAACCAGTTGGATAGTCGGCTACATTCAACCTTGTTCTTTTAACCTTTTCCAACACATGTTCAACCACATGATCTAGCAACTCCCCCTCGTCGCTGGTCGGTCACAAGAAAATAAAAATATACCCAATGAGAAACTTCTATACATATCTCCAACATAACAAAAACTTCTATGAAAAATGGAAAGACAAAGTACTCACTCATTATAAGCCTTTAGCTCGAAACCACTTATATCTGCAACCCGAGAAAGAGCATTTCTCCAATTTTTAGTTGTGTTGGAGTCATAGCGCGGCTTCTCTCCATGAGCTTGAGATTCACAGGTTGTCTTACTCTCAAGAATCCGCAGAGCTTCAGTATAAATTCCAGTATTGCCGCTTGTCTTCCTAAGCTCAGAGGGCTCGACTTTGTAGAATACCGGAATAACCGTAGCGCGAGTCTCTAACATGCTCACGAGTTCATTGAGACACCATTTTGAAGTAGCATATTCCGGAGAGAAAATAGCCACCTGGACAGAGGCTGTTTTTATAGCGCTTTCAATTTGAGAAATTATTAAGTCTCCCCGTTCCAACTCCGGCTGATCGAGAAACACCCTCAATCCAAACGAAAGAAGGCGACGGTACAGAATACTGGCGAAAGTTTTCTTTACTTCAGGACCACGGTGGCTTATGAAGACATCGTAGTTGGGATTAGCAGCGGTGGAGGTGGATGCGGCCATTGGGAATTGAAAAATAGAAATGGAAATGGAAAGGGGGCGATGGAAATGATGGTCGATGCTATGGGAGGAGATGAGAAGTCCGGAGTATTGTGCTTAAAATTGCTATGAAAAAATGCCGATGGGTGTGATAGTGTGCAGAGAGATATATGTACACGTTAAACCCTTTAACGCCTCTCCAGTCAATCATGTTCCACGCGTGGTGGCCAACCATCAGCGGCGACAAGCATTTTTGTGTATGGGTTAATACACGTTATCTTGTAGGCCCAACTAAACATGGTCTGTCTGCAACTTGACCTACATTCAAATTGCGAAAATAAAGAGGTAAAGCTTGTAGCTTTCACCCGTCCAAAGATACAATGCATTTGCGGTACAATTGGGATCCCTGCACATTATATTGTAGGCCCTGAGCCCGATTGTATGCGGTAAACAACTTGAATACGCATCCAAATAAGAAAAATGTACACTTCGTAAGACCCTTCAATTGTAGCTTTCACCCGTGGAAAAAATGGACTACTCACGGACAAGATGCTCAATCAGATGTACCCAAAAATATCGTTATATATAAATGTATTCAATTTTGATTGTGAAATACTCAGAAACAAACCAGTGGAAAAACTCGAGCTTGTTGGTCCTTAACTTTTTAAAGTAGCATTCATATATGATTTTAAAATATTTGACTAACAATTATTTTATAGTTCATTAGTGTTAAAATGTAGTTTAATATTTAATAGAGTAGTAGGACAACAATATAATTTTATCTGTTTAAATAATCATTGTTTACATGATGCTAAAAATTAGGATGATAAAGATTTACATTTAATATTTATTAAACGTAGTTTAAAAGTAATATTTTTTTCTTTTTTCTTTTTAGGATTAAAATCTCGCTAGAAATTATTGTAGGTGTATATTTGAGTGGTTAATTTTGTTGAAATTGTCAATGTAACTGGATGTAATCAATTTGTCTAACTGTGTAACAGATACTATATATCTAGTATACGTAGAGGCAGTACTCTAAAAGTTCTACTTTTTGGAAGTTTTCCGGCGATTTTTTTTGTTGGATTTTGCTTGAAATCTGGTGAGGAATGGTTGGATCTGCAGATTTGAGTGGCTAAGTTTGTATAATCCAAGTGCCCCAGGGGTTTTTCAGCATGTTGAATCCATCTATGCATTCAAAAATGCAATTTAAACAACAAAAAATAAAGATTTTGTCCAGATTTACATCCCCAGATTCCGGCCAAAAAACTCAAAAGGTAGAACGTTTAGCCAACGCCTACCGTTGAGGTGTGGTGTAGCAATATAATGTAGCATAGTGTGTGTGAAGTGAGGAGAGGATGATTATATCCATGACATTGTTTATAATTATTGTAATTCTCCCTTGATCAATAAAAATATCAATTATCATTGCCGAGTGGTTTTTTTCCCTTAGAAGGGTTTCCACATAGGTAGTTGTGTTCAATTGATGTAATTGTTATATCTTGGTTTTTTTGCCATTAAAATTTTGCTAGGTTTATGCTTCCACTGCGTTACAGGTGGTATCAAAACTAAAAGTTAAAGGATCTCAGAGCAAAGGAGAAAGGAGAAAGAGGACCATCAGTCACGTGCAGAGGATTCAGAATATCAATGGCTAGATCAAAGTTGAGCAAACTGTAAGGCAAAGGACAGATTTGGTCCATGAGCGATATTGTTTGACCTATCACGAATAAGCCCATTCAAAGTGGGCAATAATTGATTTCAACCTTCACTTATTGGAAATTTTTGGGATCCTCACTCCCCAGGGCTTGCACTGGTGGATCATCAGACCTTACAGCCTGCTAAAGCAACGATAACAACGATAATCATCGCTCAACATGACGTGCACTGGTGGATCATCATGACGTGCAAGAGGGGCTATAACCAGTAATCATCATTATTCATGCTTTACGAAAGGAGCGATAATTGTGGAAACTCATCTTATGAAAGCGAACTTACCCACGCCTAGCTAGTTGTGCAATACCCGTGGAAAGAGGTATGAAAGCGACCTTTTGGTTACATATTAAACACCATGTATGAAAGGATCGTTTGTTATCAAATATATCTTATAAATGAATGATCACTTTAATAAATAAATGGGTGGAGTTATAAAGTATCCCTTTTATAAACAAGTGTTGCATGGCAGCGTAGTCCCTGCCAGGTTGGAATGGGAATAAATTTGACCGAGTACAGACACGTGGGTAGCAAGTTGAAGTACATGTGGTATCCATGCAGAATTCAGTATTCCTGAATTAGTTTTATTTTAAATTTATCAAAAATTATTATTGCCTGGTACATCAACAAAGATTCGTAGTATCTAAGTTTGATAGTACAGGAAAGATTTAAAAGGAGTGTGGACAAAAAAAAAATAGTGTACAATAGCAATACATTTAAAAGCTTCTTGGACAAAAAAAAATTAGCATACAATAGAATAGTAGTAACGCGTGTTAGATAGGTTCGTGGACAAAAACACAAAAAAATTAGCATTCCCGTATTAGTTTTCTTTAAAACAAGGGCTCCTAGACACAAAAGAAATTGAAATGTATCAAATTATAGGTTTCTGGACAACAAAAATTATACATACCAAATATGTACTTTTATAAAGTAAATATTTACTTGTAGACATACCAAATATGTACTTTTATAAAGTATGGGCATGAGATTTTATAGAGCATGCATGGAGCCCTCATTCCATACTTAGCCACTTTTTGGATCGCGGGTTCTCGGGCTAGCAGGCTCAAAATTGGGCCTCTGTTGTTCTGTGCCCTACAAATAGCACCCAAAGTTTCGCGATATACAAATTGACAAGCGGACTTGCAGACTATTTCAATTTTAAGGGCCTCGTGTTGATGTAATAGCACAATTGGACTTGGGCCTTGAAATTGCAGCGTAGATGTGGCAAGCAGTATGAAGTACAGGTGGTAAGGATGCAAGAAATGACATACTCTCTATATGTGTGAGTAGAAAAAAAATATTGGACACAATTTTATGACATTTATATAAAAAAATAAAAAAGCGTGTTACATATTCCTAGAAATTTTTAAATATATATGTGTGTGTGTGTGTGTGTGTGTGTGTGTGTGTGTGTGTGAAATATGATATCTCAAATTTGAATGAGTGATTTATCTCAAATTTAATTTTGAAAATGACCAAGCAGAAAAAGATATGCATCAGAAAAAAAGAGAATTGAAATAAAATAAGCAGAATGTCTTGACATTCAGCATAGCTGAAAATAAAAAGCTAGGAGCACATAAATATATAAGGAGACAAAAGAATAGTTTTATTTGCAATATATGAAAAAATAATAGTTTGTCACATATTCCTGGAAATTTAAATGTGTTTGTCATATAGACTGGTCCCAAATAGTTTTCTTTAAAAGAAGAGCTCCTGGACAGAAAAGAAATTGAAATTTATGAAATTATAGGTTCCTGGACACCATAAATTTAGCATACAATAGAATAGCAACAACATCGTGCAACAAAGGCATTCCCGAACTATTATTCTTAGAAAGTAATAATGTTTGTTAGATCAACAAAGGTTCTTAGAGAAAAAAAAATTAGCATACAATAATACACAACAAAAACACTAGCATTCCCGAATTAGTTTTCTTTGAAACAAACAAGAAAGGTTCTTGGACAGGCATTCCCGAATCAGTTTTCTTTGAAATTTATCAAAAATTAATAATGTTTGTTACATATTTATGGAAATTACATCAACATTTAAAAGCATACAATAGAATAGTAATAACATATGTTACATAGGTTTGTGGAGAAAAACACAAACAAATTAGCATTCCTGAATTAGTTTGCTTTAAAACAAAGGCTTCTGGACAAAAAAAAAAAAAATGAAATTTATCAAATTATAGGTTCTTGGACACCAAAAATTTAGCATACAATAGATACTAACAACGTGGTGCAACAAAGGCATTACCGAATTAGTTTTCTTTGAAAGTAGTAACGTCTATTACATCAACAAAGGTTCCCGGACAAAAAAAATATAGCATACAATAGGACAAAAAATGTAGCATTCCCAAATTAGTTTTGTTTGGAACAAACAAGAAAGGTTCCTGGACACCCAAAATTTAGCATACAATAAAGGCATTCCTGAATCAGTTTTCTTTGAAATTTATCAAAAATTAATAATGTCTGTTACATATTTCTGGAAATTTAAATGTGTTTGTCATATAGACTGGGATTGGGGCTCTCGAGGACCATAAAAAGAAATAAGTACAAGAATTAGGAATGTCGAAAGAAGAAGTGTGCGACGGTAGAGAGGAAGACCTGAAAAGAAGAAATTGGAAGTTATGAGTCTTTGGTTACAGTTTTCTATTTAAAGAGGTAATAATTGGATTGATAAAGAAAACAAGATGACAGTATAGATTTAAACTTGATTGATAAAGAAAACAAGATGCCAGTATAGACTTACTATGAAGTTGATGTGTTTTTGTTGTTGTCGTCGATGGTCAGTGGAGTCGTGTCGACCGGTTGTTGCCCTTCTTGGACGAGGTTGTCCATTCTCTGTTGGAACCATTCTTCGATGTAGCTTCTCATGGGGGGCATGTTGATTTCATTCTGGATTTCTATGTCATAAAGGTTGTTTTCTAATTTCCTTAGATCCATTGAAATACTATGCAGACTCTATTCAATTTCTTCATTGTGTGCCGCATAGTCCAGTACCCAGCGCTCGAGCTCATCTACACGATGTTCAACTATGTCGTAAAACTTTTCAAAAGACAACTCCTTTAAAATATCAAGTTGTTCATGGAAGGATTCTTTGGTCATTGACAAGGATTTGAGAATGAAGTTTGGGTCTTGAACCTCATTGGTACTTTTGGCTAAGTCTATTTGGATCAGGCTTGTGAATAAATCTTCCTTTTCTGATATGGCTTGTTTACATGATTCGACAATGAGCTCCAGGTTATTAACTTTATTTTGCCAGCATGCTTTTACTTTTTTGGTCCGCTTTGGGGAGGGGAGTTTCTCTTGTCTTCTTTTTCGTTCCAATGTGTTGACGACATGGTTGGAAAAATGGGTCAGCACCTGTTCACAGAAACGCTGATCATTTTTTAAATTCGCCTCCAAATGTTTGAGCAAATCATTTGCCTTCTTTCAGAACGAAACTAAATTCTGCGATGTTTCCCAGGCTTCAGTAACTAGTTGCATTCTTTTGTTGATGTTATTGTCTACAATGGCTCTAGAGCATGCAAGGACGGTAGAGGATACCTTCATCTTGGTTGTAGTGGTAGCAGGCACGGATTTTGCTAAAGTACTGGAAAATTCTGGGGTGGCAATGAAAGCCTGCTCAAATTCGTTGAGGCAGTGTTTCAGTCTGGCATTTTCCACTTCTATTCCTCCAATGGAATCATGAAGAGCATCACCGGTTACTTGGTGAAATAGGGAGATTTGGGATGGCCGCATTTTCGTAAAGTTAATCTCTGTGCGAGATTTGTCTTTCCTGTTTGTTATATACTCTTTTCAATGACCATACTTTTAAATTGGATGTCAAAAACATTGCTCTAGAATATGAAGGATTCATCTTCATAAAAAAATTTAGTCTCAGCTATTTCCACTGCGGACGACCCAATTTTGTGCATGTGCTCAATTTCAATTTCAAGTTGCACCTGTTCACTTTCAATTTCGGGTTCGTCCGCCTGCCCTGCATTGGCTTTTCTCTTCTTCGTCAGTGGAATTTTGTGAGAACTATCAATTTTTATGTGAGGAGGGTTCTTATCTCCTCCTCCGTTCAAAGATTTCTAGGTTGCTTTCTTATTGGGGTGGGCCGTTGAATTGATGCTCCGCGATGTCATGCTCTTGGGAGTGCTAACGGGGGAGTGGGCACTCCTATCACTGGATACTTTTCCCTATTGTCTATACAATTCAGTCGTGCTTTGCAATGTCTTTGCCTCCCAATCGCCAGAAGCAGGATTGTTTTCGTCACTGTCCCTGTCTTGGGTCAGGTGTCTATGGATAAAAGAGTTGTTAAAGCCAACTGCCAGTAAATGTTCTCGAAAAATCCCATTAGGGTCGAACCCTTTTAGCCTTTCAGCATACGTTAGGTTCAATTTCTTGAAATGGCCGGCAAATTTATCAATCTTGTTGACATTTCTGCACACGAAGTCTTCGACTTTCCAGGGCAGAGGAATGAACTATTTTTTTTTCCTGTCATGGAAAAAATGCAACAAGTGGTTGTATTGCCTTGCTATTTCTGCAACAAACATCTTGTATGTAATGTGGCATGGAAGGAAAGCAAGACTTTCGTTAGAGCCATAGACCATGAGTACACTGTGATTTTCCTTTTGTTCAAGTGTGCCCTTCCTATTCAAAAACTTGGTTGCCTTGCTTGACATCCGTGGAGCATCCTTCCCTAACAATAAATCTTTGAAAACTGAGACAAGGCCATTAAAAACTTCATAAAAACAATGGGAGGCCTTGTGCCTCCACAAGGCTTGGTACCAGAATGTTACTGGGTCAAATCCACAGTTTATTTTATTGGAAAGAGAAAGTTTTGGAAACAGACAACAATGCACTATTGCGAAGATCAAGTAGGATGACATATAAAATTTATTCAATTCTTTGAATCGTGACAACTGGAAATAGATCTCAATGGAAATTAGCTTCCCCCAATCGAAAATGAATTGTTCCTTGACTGTGAAGTACAAAATATAAATAATTATATGGGAAATGCTTGTCATGGATGCCTGTCCCGTTATTCTTGTAAACAACCAAGCAATTTCCCGAAATAGATTTCTAAAGGAACTTACCTGCAACTTTGTGATATCTTTAGGAACTGTTTTCAGGTCTTCAAGGAACTCGGCTAAGATGCCCAACCCATTATCATGTTTTTCTAGGAACTGCTTGCAGTCTTGTCCTCTGAACGTCAATGTTGGCTCTGACAATTTTAACATCTTGCAGAAGACCTGAGGTGACAAAGAAACAAGAGAATGGTCGTGTAGTGGAATAATTATTTGGGTTGGAATATATTTTTCGGGGCACCAAGAGATTACCTCCTTACAGTAAAAAAACCTCAGGGACGCAGCCTGCACGAGCGATTCTAGAGTTCCAAATCACTTCGTTCTAGGCAGAATGGGATGAATAGTAAAAGTATGCCCTGGACCACTGGAAGTTCTGGTCCTGATATCCGAAGATATTTACTGTATCTCCACAAAACTGTTGTCGACCTGCTGCCATAAGTCTACAAGAACGTTTGTTTGTTCCAGACGATGAATGAAATGAAAACTTGGAAGGGATAATATAACCCTATGCAAATCTTGGTCCAATGCGTGTGAATGGGAGATCTCCTCGAGATTTTCATTCATTAATGACAATTTGGACGGTTGTTGCACAATGCATTGTTAACATTAAACACTAGTAATTGCATACATAGAAATGCGAACATGGCGGATACGACAATGAGCGATTAAGCATTATAAATTTTTTGAGCGAGCCAACACGATGACGCGTGTTCGAGATGAACAATCAGAAGGGATAGTATAACTCTCCGCAGATCTTGGTTTAGTGTGTAAAAATGGGAGATCTCCTCAAGCGTTTTGCTCATTAATGACAATGTTGACGATTCCTGCATGGTCAGCTGTTACCATGAAAGGTTTCTAATTGCATACTAAGAAAGTACGGAGGTCGCGGGTACGGGAAAAAGCAGCTTCAAAATAGTGTTACAAGGTACAACTATTGGAGGTGAGGGCATGAGGGTCAAATTGTATGTCTCAGAACTTTTTGAGTGCAATACACGTAACACCGAAGAGGGTATGATAGGACAGTCCAGAGGGCAATTTGTATATCACTAGTAAGAGCATAACTAATGTATATCAGGAAGGACAGGAAGTTAGTGGGGATGGAAGGCAGCGACAGATAATTTGAAACATTTGTGAGCCGTGGTAGAGTGAAGGTTGCGAGTTCGAGGAGTTCGCGGTGGAATTGTAGATCACAGAAGTTTTGAGTGCACGATGTATAGCACGGAACAAGAAGCAACAGAGTTCAAAAGCGCCAACATGGCAACCGTGGCCATAAAATTGGCTAAGTATGGAAAGGAACAACGATCAGTCGGATTCGTCATGTGAGGATATAGATGGAGATGAAGATATATCAGCCCGCCAATGCTGGAACCCACGATCATAGAAAAACGACTAAGTATATAACCAGAAAGTGATAATACATGGGAAGAAAAAAAGGGAAAAAGGAATAAGGAGTCCACGATCGAATTGTAAATCACGAAAAATTTGAGTGCAATATGTATATCACTAAACAAGAAGCAGCAGAGTTCGAAAGCGCCAACCTAGCAACCGCAGCCATAAAATTGGCTAAGTATGGAAAGGAACAACGGGCAGTCGGATTTGTCATGTGAGGATATAGATGGAGATGAAGATATGTCAGCCCACCAACGCTGGAACTTGCGATCATAGAAAAGCGACTAAGTATATAACCACAAAGTGATAATACATGGGAAGAAGAAAAGGGAAAAAGGACTAAGGAGAATTGGAGATTTCGTGAACCCGTGAACATGAGGATCCAAAATATGCTGACAAGGTCTCCCCAGAAGATGTGAGGTCCAGGCGGTCAAATTGTATCGTTTGGAACATTTGAATACATAATCTGTAACATGGAAGACGGTACGATGTCGGAACTCAGTAATCAGTTTGTATATTGCGGAGGGACGGATGCCAACTATTTCGCATCAGTGTGTGCAATTGTCACTAGTAAGAGCATAACCAATGTATATTAGGAAGAACAAGAAGTTAATGGAGATGGAAGGTAGTGATAGATACTTTGAAACATTTGTGAACCGTGGTAGACTGAAGCTTGCGAGTTCGAGGAGTCTGCGGTGGAATTGTAGATCACGAAAGTTTAGAGTGCAAGATGTACATCACGGAACAAGAAGCAGCAGAGTTCGAAACCGCCAACCCGGCAACCATGACCATAAAATTGGCTAAGTATGGAAAGCAACAACGGTCGGTCGGATTCGTCATGTGATTATATAGATGGAGATAAAGATATGTCAGCCCGCCAACGCTAGAACCCGCGATCATAGAAAGGCGACTAAGTATATAACCAGAAAGCCATAATACACAGGAAGAAGAAAAGGGAAAAAGGACTAAGGAGTCTGCGGTGGACTTGTAGATCATGGAAATTTTGAGTACAAGATGTGAACCCGGTAGTCAATTTGTATATTGTGGAGGGCCGGATGCCAACTATTTTGTACCATTGTGTTCAGTTGTCGCTAGTAAGAGCACAACCAATGTATATTAGGAATGACGGGAAGTTAGTGGGGATGGAAGGCAACGACAGATACTTTGAAACATTTGTGAAGCGTGGTAGAATGAAGTTTTCCAGTTCGAGGAGTCCGTCGTGGAATTGTAGATGACGGAAGTTTTGAGTTCAAGATGTATATCAGGGAACAAGAAGTAGCAGAGTTCAAAATCGCCAACCCGGCAAGCATGGCCATAAAATTGGCTAAGTATGGAAAGGAACAACAATCGGTTGGATTCGTCATGTGAGGATATAGATGGAAATGGAGATATGTCAGCCCGCCAATGCTGGAACACGCGATCATAGAAAGGAGACTAAGTATATAACCAGAAGCCGATAACACATGGGAAGAAGAAAAGGGAAAAAGGGATGAGTGCGCCGTGGAATTGTAGAGAATGAAAAATTTGAGTGCATGATGTATATTACGGAACAAGAACCAACAAAGTTCGAAAGCGCCAACCCGAAACAGTATCCAAGAATTGGACATTTCGTGAACCCGGAAACAGGAGGATTTGAAACAGGCTGACAAGGTCTCTCTAGAAGATGCGAGGCCCCGACGTTCAAATTGTATCACTTGGAACATTTGAATGCATAATTTGTAACACGGAAGAGCGGACGATGTCGGAATCCAATAGTCAATTTGTATATTGCGGAGGGTGTGATGCCAACTGTTTCGTACCAGTGTGTCCAGTTGTCACTAGTAAGAGCTAATTTAGTATTGAAAATAATGTTTTTAGATACTGTTAGATAATTGATAGGGATTACCATCCGTAAACAATGGCAATGTTGACCCCGCCAGCCCTGGAGTCAGTCTGTCAATTTGTATATCGTGGAACTGCGACCGTTGTTTGGAGGAGACGAAATAATAGAAATGAAATGTTGACCCAGCCAGCCCACAGGTTCGCTTGTCAATTTGTATATCGTGGAATTATGGGTGCTATTTGTAGGGCACAGAACAATGGAGGCCCAATTTTGAGCCCGCCCACCCGAGAACCCACTATCAAAAAGTGGCTAGGTATGAAATGCGGAATTCATACATGCTCTATAAAATCTCATGTCCATACTTTATAGTCCCATAACACATGGGAAGAAAAAAAGGGAAAAAGGACGAAGGAGTCCGCGGTGGAATTGTAGATCACAAAATTTTTGAGTGGAAGATGTATATCACAGAAGAAGAAGCAGCAGAGTTCGAAAACGCCAACCTGGCAACCGTGGGCATAAAATTGACTAAGTATGAAAAGGAAGAGTGGTTGGTCGGATTCATCATGTGAGGATATAGATGGAGATGAAGATATGTCACGAGCCAACATTGGAACCCGCAATCATAGAAAGGTGACTAAGTATATAACTAGAAAGTGATAATACACGGGAAGAAGACAAGGGAAAAAATGACTAAGTATCTCACAGAAGAATATCTACTGTACGCTTATTAATGCAAATTCTTTCGAACCCTTGGTGAGTTCTCACTAGTAAAGGCATAAATTGCAGATCACAAAAGTTCTTTGGGTGCAAGATGTATATGACGGAACATGGGACATAGGTGTTGGATACCGCAAACCTAGGACCCGTGATCACATAATTGGCTAAGTATTGAAAGGGACCGCGATTGGTCGGGCTCATGGTGTGAATATATAGATAAAGAGTTGCCAATTTGCGAATCCATGAGGTTGTGATCATATAGGTGTGACTAAATATAGAACCACAAAGGGATAATAGAGGTGGGGGGGAAGAGGAGAATTAAGAGTTTTTATACATTCCTGCGGACAAATAGTATAGTTAGGAACATTGTATTATGGCCTTCTGGTACTATAATACATGGTAAGAAGAACTATAATACAATGTTCTTGAAATATGGACAAATTGTATAGTTCGGAACATTTCAATGCATAATGTGTAGCACGGAAGAGGGGACGATGTCAGAGTCCGGTAGTCAATTTGTATATGGCGGAGCAGCGAGCGCCAATTCTTTCGTACCAGTGTGTCCAGTTGTCACTAATAAGAGCATAGTTAATGTATATCAGGAAGGACGGGAAGTTGGTGGCAATGGAAGGAAACAAAAGATACTTTGAACGAAGTTAATGTATATGAGGAACCCACGGTGGAATTGTAGATCACAGATGTTTTGAGTGCAAGATGTATATAACGGAACAATAAACATGTGAGTTAGTAAGGGCCAACCCGACAACCGCGGCCATAAAATGGGCTAAGTATGGAAAGGAACAACGGTCGATCAGATTCATCATGTGAGGATATAGATGGAGATGAAGACATGTCAGCCCACCAACCCCAAAACCGGATATCATAGAAAGGTGAATAAGTATATATCCAGTAAGTGATAATGGGCGGGAAGAAGAAAAGGTGAGTTCATATGCGCCAACCCGGCAACCGCGGCCATAAAATTGACTAAGTATAGAAAGGAACAACGGTTGGTCGAATTCGTCATGTGAAGATATAGATGAAGATGAAGATATGTTAGCCTGCCAACCCTGCAACAACCAATCATAGAAAGATGATTAAGTATAAAACTAGAAAGCGATAATGGACGGGAAAAGGAAAAGGGGAAAAGGGATAAGTATCTGACAGTCGAAAAACCTTTTTTCTTTTCGTTTATTAATGGCAATGTTTTCAAACCCCTAGTGGGTTCTCACTAGTAAAAGCATAAACTGCAGATCATTGAAGTTCTTTGGCTGCAAGATGTATATGACGAAACAGGGGACATAGGTGTTGGATACCGCGAACCTAGGGCTTGGTGGATAGATAATTGGCTAAGTATTGGCCAAGAGAAAGGTTTGATATATATTTCAATACTATTCATACTAATTTGTATTAATGGAGAAAGATTTGATATTTATTTGAATAGTATTCATACTAATATATATTAATGGATTGTTTTTGTTCCAAATGCAAATGATCTCCCAAGTTGCAGGATGCTCTTCGGTTCGCAAATTTCGTTGAAACCACGAAAGTTTTAACTGCAAGATGTATATAACACAACAAGAAACATGAATTTGCATTGTGGTTTCAACGAGATAAACTCCTTATCATCTATTCATCTTGTATTCCTTGCAATGACATGAGCAAACATCGACTTTCCATAAACATTAAAATCTAAATCTAAATTAAATGTAATCAAAATTTGGTGTAATTTAAGTAATTAAGGCAGCTTCAGCCATTCCTTTATTAATGCCAATCTTTTCGAACCCCTAATGAGTTATCACTAGTTAAAGCATAAATTGCAGATCACATAAGATCTTTGGCTGCAAGATGTATATGACAGAACATGGAATATAGTTGTTCAATACCGCAAACCCGGGACCCGGTGGCTAGATAATTGGCTAAGTTTTGCCCAAGAGGAAGTTTTTATATTTATTCCAATAGTACTCATATTAGTATATATGCACAGATATTATCAAATAGAAGAAGTTGCAATATATGCAAGATATTGAACAGGAACATGGCATCAACACTTGACCTGCCTTGTTGTAAGTCATTAATTCATTCTATTTATAGGACCCGAAGAATGAAAGCAGGACAGGCCCTCCAATTTCTTTCCTTAAGTATAGGGCCGGCACCACATAAGTATGGCCTATGACAAATTATTCTTCAATGTAAAATGTAAGCAACGGACAGAGTAGCCTTTATTTAAATTAAAGTAGTGGGCAGCAGAAAGAAAATCTTGTCGTCCATGTTTAACGACACATAGGGAAAAAAGGTACAAAATAAAATTAAAAGCAATACCAGAGATTGGAAGACACTATTAAAAAAAAACCGCAATTATTCTATATTCAAATAAGATGGGTTACAAAATACAGCCGAGATTATTTGCCACAATGATTGCGATTTGGCCCGCCGCCAACCAATAAAAAATATGTACATTGATGAAGCTTATTGATAGTTTTCTTGATGATCAAACCCTTTATTCATAAAAAACGAGTTCAATATCAATTTCGGGTCTTGGACTTAATTGGTGCTGCCAACTAGATCTATCCCAGTTTTTTGAGTAGCTTGTCTCTTCTAGATATGACCTGCTTACATTGGCTGGTTATTCAACATTCCATTCTTTGTCAAGTATTAATTTCCCCCTGTCGTCGAAAACTTGGGGTTTAAGGTGCTTTCCTTGCAATGTTCCTGACCATTGACATCCGAGACAACTTAGAAATGTGATTCAGGCCCAATTCAAAGTGGAGGGAGTCGTTTTATGCAACATTAGCTATGGGATGGGAAAAAAATTCAAGTATGTTGTGACTGCTATTCTCCCTGTATTCGATCATCTGTTTGCTTGAAAAGCCTGCCTGAAGATTTGTATGTTGAACTTCTTTGTTTTATTACAGTAAATTGGAAGGAACGTCCAACCCAGCTGCAAAATGTTATTTTGTTGAAGTACATGATTTCTTCGGGCAGCACAGGTTTGGTAAGTGTATCAAATGTTGCAGAACGCATCAGCACAGGTTTTCCAAGTGTTTCATATGTTGCAGATCACATCAAAATAAATCTTTCGTCATAGCGGTGGCAGATATGGCGGCCCACAGAAAGGTCTGGAATGTTCGAAGGTGACGCAAAATATGTGGAGTCTGTAACTAAATCCAGAGGAAACCAAACAAAATTTGACAAAGAACATGGGTTTCTGTCAAGTCGGTTACCACACCCAGAAGTAGCTCAACAAACTTTGAAGTAGAAACTTTCGTAGTGATAATATGTCGTTTTATCCACCCATACAGTTTTTGTTACCCACCTCTGGTTACATTTGCAAATGGAGTAATATTTCACGTCATTTACAAACATCACAGACCATTTTTGCAAGCTTCGGTAAGTGCGACTCTTCAGAGGAAGACAAATTCTTGTGTGATCTGTAGAATTCGATACACTTGCCAACTCTGTGTTGTTGGAAGAAACTATATACGTCAACGAAGAAATATTTTGCACATGACCTGAAAATCCATTACAACTCCCAGCAAAAAAACAAAGAAGATCAACAAACAAATCTACAGGCAGGCTTTTCAACCAACCAAAGCATCATATACAGGGAGAACACCAACCAGAAGATACTTGTTCTTTTTTTTTCCTCCTCTCTCAGTTTCTGTTGGATAACAGAGTTTCTTTTTTACTCAAATCTCACGTCACATAAAACCAGTCTCTCTTCTTTCATTTGGGCCTCAATTGCATCTCTAAGTTGTCTTACATGTCCATGACCAGGAACATTAGAACGAAGTCACCCTAAAGCGCAACTCTTTGATGATAGAGAGAAATGGAAATAAGTATTTAAAAGCAACGTTGTATGATCTTTCGTAGATTTTGTGTTAATTCATTTTAATGACAGAGGTTCTCAATAATTTTGCTTATTAATGCCAATCTTTTCAAATATGTACGTTGCATAGTGACTAATAGCACGTATTAACATTCCCATATCCGAGTAGATTCTCAAATCTGACATCTAAGATATGCACAATATTCAAGAGGGACATGACGTGAAGGCCTCTGTGGGTGACACGTTCATGGACTATGCCGAAGCCTTTAAGAAAACTAAAAGAGCCATTTTTATTTTTTATTTTTTTTTTGGCAAATTCAAAATGTAGGCAAAAGAAATTACAACATCCCATAATATTCGCCTGTCTAATCATTTTAATGGTAGATGTCCTCCAGCTTTCCCCTTATTAAAGCCAATCTTTTCGAACCTATCTGGTCGGTTGTGACTTTTGAAAGCATAATTAATGTCTATTGGGAAGGGAAGAAGGTAGCAGGGATGGAGGGGAGCGACAAATGCTTTTAAATTTTCTGAACCCGGAAAGGCATCGACCCACCAAACTTTGAAAACACGACTAAGTATGGAAAGATAGGTAGGATAGACAAACTCATCGCAGGCAGAGGCACGGTGGCAAGTTTGAGGAGTGCGGGGTCGAATTGTAGAGTACGGAAGTTTTGGGTGCAAGATGTATACATTGAACATGAGTTGCCATAGTTTGATAGCACCTATTCGCGAAGCCGCCTCCAGAAAACTGGCTAAGTATGCAATCGAATGACGGCCGGTCGGAATGACCACAGAAACGTGAGAAACTATAGAAGCATAAACACAGTTTACAAGAGGGAGAAAAAGGGGAGAGAACAACTATATCGCTCACACAGCAAAACATACTCTCATAACTATGAAACCATAGTAAGACATAAAGCATGGAAAAAACAACCAAACTTTGAAAACTATGGAAAGGTAGGTAGGGTAGACAAACTCATCGCAGGCAGAGGCACAGTTGCGAGTTCGAGGACTGCGGGGTCAAATTGTAGAGCACAGAAGTTCTGGGTGCAAGATGTATACACCGAACACGAGCTGCCATAGTTCGATAACACCTATCTGTGAAGCCGCATCCATAAAACTGGCTAAGTATGCAACCGAATGATAGTCGGTCGGAATGACCACAGAAACATGAGAAAATATAGAACCAGAAACGCAGTTTACAAGAGGGAAAAAAAAAGGGAGAGAACAACTATATCGCTCACACAACAAAACTTACTTTCATAATTATGAAACTATAGTAAGACATAAACCATGGAAAAAACATCAACAACTATGAAATATAGTTTGAGGCCGACAAACTCTGGTTCAACGCGCAAGAGATGCAATTTACATCGACTTCAATTTTCTTTGTATGTTATTTTAGCTTAATAGTATTTTATGGAGAGTCAACTACAAAACAATGTAACAAGAGATCCAACTGTGAATGCAACATCCCAACATTGCAAACCCTACGCAAACAAGAACAAGCAGCAAATAACAACCCAGTTAAGAAGCACCAAAAATCCCAACTGCAGCCACAGGACCCGAACCCTGCAAAGTCAATTCAAACAACAATAAACAACACACAGCAAAGAAAGAAGCAAGCACCAACCACTCCACCAAGAATGATGCAGTTTCAATTGCGGTTGCAAAACCCCAAACGTGCAAACTACAACAAGACGAATAGGCAAACAAGAATAACAACAACAGGCAAATAAGAAATCAATGGAGATGCAAAAAGCAAGCATGAACCAGTGAACCAGCAATGTCGTTGAAGCATATAAATAAAAAAAACAGAAGAAAATGTATTGTAACAAGCCTGGTAAGTAAACATTCAATGCTACCAAGCCTGTTAGGTAAACATTTAAGTCTATCGGAAAATGCTCTGTAAACATTTACGAAAAAAATGCAATGTGGCAGGTCTCTGACGTACCCCAAAAAATTTATTATAATTTATGTAACAATAGTTCCACCACTAGAGAATGTATTCAAAGGCCAAACTTTGGATATGCAAGCATATCAAACATTGCGATAAATTTAGCTAACAGAAAATGCTAAAGCAAACATTCGAACTAAGGCTAGCATTAATCCACCTTCGACCAATGCATAAGAAAATATATGATTCTAAAAGACCATATATGATCAAATACTTTGGATATGCCAAAATATATAACATTGGGAATAGTGAAGCCGGCAATAAGACCTCCAATCCGTTGTCCAATTAGATCATGACAGATGTGGTACTTTTTATTATATAAAAATCTATGTTTTCAGTTCCCTGATTCCAACAATAGATAATATGGAAATATTTGTGGTCAAAGGACAAACTAATATGAAGTCAACGAATTATCGATCGCTATAGTCCTTCTATGCCTATGATAGGACTAATAAATAAAGTGGAGGTTTAGTTTTTAAGAGGTGGATGTTTATTTGTTTAAAAAGTGAATGTCTCATAAGGTTTTAAGATATTTATAAATGAAGTGGAGGTTTAGTTTTTAAGAGGTGGATGTTTATTTGTTTAAAAAGTGAATGTCTCATAAGGTTTTAAGATACTTTTATTTTTTTATTTTTTTGCTTAAACATTTTTTTTTGGATCAACCTCTTTTTGGGTTCAACCTCTTTGGTCACACTTTGAAATATAAGTTTATTCCATCATATTAAAAAGTTTGGTTTATTATAAGTTGTAGTTTTTTTGGGTGGTATTGTATTAATGGCAAAAGTGTAGAGTTCAAAATTTAAGGCAGAGAAATTCAACGGTGAGAATAACTTTGAGCTATGGAAGTTCAAGATACGAGATTTGCTTGTACAACAAGGCAACAACAAGAGTGGTGATGGTTGAGTCACCCTAAAAGAAAGAAAAAAGAAAATTTTACCTTGGAGTTGTAAAAATTATTGATTGCATGTAAATGGGCATACTTTCGTAAGACCTGGATAGGCATGCTTACCCCTGGTGGTCACCTATGAAAAGTCTAGACATATATTTAGGTAGATTGAATATGCGAGGGGCATGTATGTTGGGTTAACCATGACTCGGTGAAAGAGTTAATGAGTTAAATTTGTTTTTTAGGTCAAAGCACGTGGTTTTTTGGGTCCATGTTTTTTTGGGTAGCCCGTGGTATTGTGTTCATGGATTGAATGTAATGAAGCCTATAAAAGGCTTGGTGAAGTACATTGTAAATGGGCTTGGAGGTAAGCGATGAAGGCTTACTTGGTTAGCTTAACTGGATTGGGTCAAGGGAATGTTCATGTTTAAGGTGGAGCACTGAGACTCCATTGTAAAGTCCCTGGAGGTGAGCGACAAATGTTCACTTGGGTCGGCTTGGTCGAATTTGGTCAAGGTTTTTCGAATGCAATATTCAAGGTGGAGCAATGTGTCCAGGTTAGAAAGGGGGGTCTGTAGAAAGGATGATGTGTTTATATATTTGCAGTGAAATCAACATTGGTAGGTCAATCAAGTGTCTGTGAATATATGATGAAAGTAGGGTCATATCCATGGAACATGAAAATTATTGCAAGGAAGCTCAGATCGAAAGGGCATGTTTAGTAATGCCAAGTTGCAGCAATAGTTGTGGGAAGAAGTGGTTGTGCTATCTGGTAACTAAATCACCATCAGTTGCAAAAGACTGGAAGGTTCCGGAAGAGGTATGAACAGGACATCTGGTGATTACTCAAATGTGAAATTATTTGTGTTAAGAACCAAACATCAATATATCATAGAAAAACCTCAGGAAAAGTACTCAACGCCTTGAAAAAGAGATAATTTCAGATAATAAGCCTCTTCGAGGGGGCAACCTCCTTTTACCCCACTTAAATGTTCAAGTACAAGAT
>SNQJ01S0054731.1:0-10922 GCA_010110895.2 Picea sitchensis
ACTAGGGTTGACATCAATGACAACAATCAATCTTCCAACATAACCGACTCTTAATATTTTGTCAGCCATGGTATTCCCTACAAAGTGTCCACATGTAGGACCATCATGGAGCTCCCTTAGAACCTTTTATGCATCTTCATGTTCGATACATCTCAAAAGTACTCCATCATAATTTACACGAAGAAGTACTGAATTTACGAGGCGATATTGCACAGATTTTAGTCTCAGAGCTCTCCTTTCCTTAGGGTTTAAGTTTATTGGGAAAGTCCCATGATGTAGGAGGTAAATAAATTTTCCATACCAATACTCTGGCCATGGGGGGATGTATAAATCCTCACTAAACCATAATGATAATTCATTCTCCCACCTGGGGTCTTCATTTATTCGATCTTGGGATTTTGCGGCCCGCTTACGCAATCCTTGTCCCTTTATTAATTTGGTAAGTTTTATATCTAGATCAAATTCCTGGATGACTTCCATCCAATTTCCCCTTCTTTCCCCCATCTCCTGTTGAGTGAATAAGGATCAGACTGTGGGGTGAGGCACAATGACTTTGGTGTGATTTTTTAGGATGTAAGATCTGAAATGATTTACTGCCTTGTAGGCCACATACGCATGTTTGTCTGTAGAAGAGTAATTCAATTCGTCTCCTTGGATATTAGTGGTCATGAATGATATCAGTGCCTCATTTTTATCATCATCCTTCTGGGTCAATATTGCAACTAAATATTGGTCGGAGGAGAAAGTATAGAGGAAAAAATATTTACTAAAGTCAAGACTTCACAGCACCGGAGCTTGAGATATTGCATTATTGATATTGATAAAAGAATATTTTCTTTCATCATCCCACTTAATATATGCATCGTTGTGGATCATTTTTTGTAAGGGTTTGACAGTTTCGCCGAAATCAGGCGTGAAATTTCTCACAAAATTAATTTTTCCAAAGAAGGATTGCATAGCCTTTTTGTTATGCGGTAAGGGAAGTTGAGCTATTCCACTTATTCGTTCTGGGTATATACGAATTCCTTCTTGAGATATAATATGACCTAGTAATTTCCCTTCCTCGACACCAATGACAGTATTCTTAGGGTTTAAAGATATTCGATATTTTCTACACCTTTCAAAAATCATGGTTAGATGTTGGATGTGATCTTTCCTTTTCTTTCAATACATAGCCACGTCATCCAAATATACTACTACACATTTGTCAATAAATCCCCAAAAATCTATGTCCATGGCCCTTTGGAAGGTTTCTCCTCCATTAATCAACCCAAAGGCCATGTATTTATAAGAGAAAGTTCCCCACTCAGTTCAAAAGGTAGTTTTCAATCGCTATTCCTCTAAAACTAGAACCTAGTTATAACCTAAGAAACCATCTAGAAGGGAAAAAATTTAGAACCATACATGGTCTGTAAGAGTTGTTCCATGGGTGGGACTCAGTATTTATATTTTTCTGATGCTCTGTTAAGTTTTCTGAAATCTACACACAGATGGATCTCCCCATACTTTTTCCTGACAAGAACCAAATTGTCTACCCAGGCAGAGTGTCTAACCTGAAATATAATCTTAGCATCTAGTAATTTCTTTAACTCTTGATACATGAGGGGTTCTAGAGATGGATGATACTTCTTGATTTTTTGTTGGAAGGGTTTTACTCTATATTTCAATGGTATTGTGTTTTGAATAATGCGAGTGTCATAAGTTTTCAATTATCGGTAGGACCATGCAAAGACAACTTGATGTTCTCTAAAAAGTTTGAGATAAGGTTTCTTGTCTTCTTTAGACACTGTTTTTCCTAGATTTATATTATTATGGTTTTCCAGGGTTCCTAGATTTATATTCCCGTATATGGGACATGAACTCCTTGTCTTTGTGTTCTTTGACCCTTTAAATATTTCCCTCGGGTCAAAAAGGTTCTCCAAATTGGCTACCCTTTTGGTATTGTCTGAAACCTTGGTTTGTCATTAGAGTGATATGTTCCACCTTTTTGTTCGTGGAAATCAGTTTCCTCCATTTTCTCTTGGAATACTTCATCATCAACATCCAAATATTTAAAATTATCTTGATTGGTCAGAAAATCTACAATATGTTCATCTCCTTCAAAAACCTTCCAATTAGAAATATTGTTGGGTATTGATGGTTTGTAGAGTAGTTCCACAGTGAGCCTGGAGGCTTCATAGTCTTCTAAACGGGATAGCCTCAAGGCTGCAGTGACTAGAGAATCATCAAAAGTGTTCTTTGTTCTGGGGATAGTGATAATATTGAAGGCCTCAAAATGTTCTATTAGCCTATGCTCCTCTTGTTCGTAATTCATCAAGTGGGTGAATTTTAATGTATAGTATTCTTCACTTTCCTAACGATGATTTCAGAGTCCCCAAAAACTTTTAGTTCTTTAATGTTTAAGTCTATGGATTTCTTCAGTCCCTGAACTAGATCTTCATAATCAATAGTGTTATTAGTGCATTAAAATTCTAGTCTGCGGGATAGGAAATTACACTTCCCCTTTGGGTCAATGAGGATACATCCTACTCCCAAACCTTCTTGTGATTTAGATACATCAAAATACAATGTCCAATCTTTTGATGGAAATTCAGAAACTTCTCCATGCCTTTTTATTTCCTCATCTTCGTATACCTTGTATGTTGTTTCCAACACAGGTTCTTGGCAGAAGATGATTTCTTCTACTACTTCCAGTAGATTCACTTGAAAATACATTTCAGATTTTTGAGTGAGAGGTACATCAAACTATAGAGGAGTGAAATTTCTTAAATTATAATCACTCAGACTACAAGTGAATCTAATCATAAGTGTCAAGTAAGTCATGGCCACTAAACATATAGTGTGGATCCATGTCATCATGATTCAACATAGCCACCAAGAATACATTGTGGATCTATGCTCTAAAAGATCTCAAATTCAGACATAGCCACGAGACCTACAAAGTAGATCTATGTGTCAATAAAAATCATGAATACTCCGTCACAACCTGGATAAAAGTGATAAGATCCAGGATATTCATTTCCATCCTCTCTAAGTACGAATCTAGCCACATGATTACAGGTGTCGAAGTCAAACATGGTAGAAACCATTTGATTACTGGTCATTAATGAAAATCATTAACAAGTGCGAGGGAAATCACCATTGATTTCAATGACTCCCAAGGTACCCTAGTACAATCCAACAAATGTGAATAAATGAGTTGAATTTAAACACTCAATGGAATCTTTCAATCAGGGGTCAATTATGTGAACCCACTGTTGATTTGAGGTACTAAATGATTTCTAATTCTTGTTCCTGGATATTGATTTGAAGTCGATAGAAAAAGAATCATCACAAGAGGGCCTTGATGTATCCCCCATTAATGACACAAAATATGTAACAAATTTGAGGTAGATTAGAGGATGAAGTGATTCGAAACTGACTCAGGGAAGCCCGAAATGGTAGAAAATTTATAACTACAGATGGATAACTCAATAGAAGGCTTGTTTAGGTTGGACATCTCTTGAAAATATGAGCAACCCGACAATGGTCTTGGAAAATATGACTCAAGGAGGACCCAACATATGAACTTGTGGATGATCAAACGAGAGACAAATGGATTTCCCAACCTGGATATAATAATGAAGGGGCGTGTCATGTTCAATAGAAACTATTACTTCCACTAACACAAATACAGAGACACATTTCTTTCCCAATTTCCCCCACCATTTCTGGTGAGTACCTATTTATTTTTATGCAAGCTTGAGGAGGATAAAATATGCTTGTTTATATAAGATCATCCTTCGAACAAGTCCCTCAGAGTATATTTAACGAATTATAAGGAGTGATTTGATTCCATATGGGTCTTCCAATGTTTGTTTAATGAGTCCAAAGAAAGAAAAATCAGGGGTTTTTCAATTTTAGACAGTCTGGAAAAAACTTAAAGAGAACTCCATCAGGTCCTTTTTCGTAAATTAATCCGACGAAACCAAAAAAGAGATAACCTACCGCTCATCAGATATTTTCTTCAAATACTTTTAGGAGAGTGAAAAGAACAAGGATGATCAACCATGTTTTCATGTTTAGGGAGCTTGAAAAGAGCTTAAGGTTTCATTTTTTGTGTCACCATTACGAGTTCGAAAAAATGACAAAATATTACTTGATTACATTCTCATGGTTTCACGAGCATGAGAAAGAACTAAGACTTTGCTTGTAGTTTTTCCTAAAAACCCTAAAAGGATCTGTACATGCGACAAATATAAAAAAACAAACCAAAAAAGAGGACCCTTGTTCCACCATGTCACCTCTAGACTTTTCAATCTGCAAAAAATCAATCACGTGTAAAGTTGTTAGGACTTTAGGGTTTGGATAAAGAATAAAAATAATATAATATACAAATGAAAACTAATAAAAGTCAATAAAATAGGTAACAAACCATATTTTACCATTTCATTTGTAACTTTGCCCAAATATTTCTCCAAATCCCTTTTTCACCTCAATTTTCAAATTTTGATTATAGAGTGCACGACAGATCATTTCACGAATCGTCTCCCCAAAAGAGGTAATCTCCATCTCCTTCATCTTTTCATGATTTCAAAATTGATTTTCATTGGTTAAATTTATGTTTTTGGGTTGATTTTTTAGGGGTTACCCATGCGTTGAGGTCATCGGAGGTGCCCTATATCGGGAACTGCGACGATATAGGATCATCCCAGGTGACCCTATAGGTAGGGTGTGATGATGTCGCACTGTGAGAACGCACAGGCTTGCGATGACCGCAACCCAAAATTTAAAAAGGTGAACCCAACAAGGAAAAATCCCCAGCAAAGAAAATTATGTTTCTAATCTCTTTTTGTGGTTCCTTGGCAGTTCTTCCTTGGTCAATATGTTGGAATGGAATGAAAAAGAGCACATAGAAGAATATTACTTCATCGGGAATGACCTAGGAACAATTATGGCCCTCCGACAGTGAGGGTTACTAAAATTATTCAAGATTCAGGGCATGATGATGCAGGAGCATTGCTACACCTCCGCAGTGTGTCGGCATTCCAGCACATCAGGGCGCATTCCAGGAGAAAGAGAGGCATTGAACCTCTCAAATTTTTAAATATGAAATCAGATCCCATGGGGATTTACATTCTAAGGATTTTAATTCCAAGCCATGCCTTTGTACAAGTAGTAGGAAGAGTCACCTTAAATGGTTTCTTGTATCAATCCCAGATCGTAATCAGGTTTGGGTAAACATTTATGAAACTTCAATGTAATAGATGAGGTTAGGTGAGAGAAGACGAGCTCATAGAGCCCCTATTTTGTAATGAGATCTTGTTTCATATTTCAATAGGAAGGAAAAAGAGTAGAGAGGCCTTAGGAGGTAGAATAGTTCTGAGAGAGAGAGCTTGAGAGAACTGATACTTGTTACAGTCCAGTATTTGTAAGCATCTGTATAGATACACAAAGATAATAGAAAAGTAGTTTTTCCTGCATATTTTTGTTCATGTATTTATGTTTCATGAATGAATACTGTAGATGTATGATAGATTTAATTTACAGTAGGAAGATAGATTTCTCTATATTTATTTGAGTTTTAGAGTATCGTTCTGGATTCTTTAGGCTGTGTAAGGAGTTCACAATAGAACAACTGAGGTTTTGTAGCCAGCACAAGGAGTGCACATCTGAACTCTGCGAAGTCATAAAATAACGTGCCAGGAGGGCACACCAGAGCAATCACAAGCTCAAGAGGAATCTCAAGGTTGTTTAACACCTTGGAGGTAATACTATGCAGAGGAGGGCACAAAAAGACAAAACTACTGAAGGTTCTGCAGAGCTCTGCCAGGTGGGCATTGAGAAAGTGCAAGAGTGCACAGGAAGATCTCTATATTGAGTTCAGAGAGGAGACAGAATCATTGAAGATTCTATATAGATCTGCCAAGTGGGCATTGAGATAGTGCAAGAGTGCATGAAAATAACTCTATTTCGAGTTCAGAGATAAGGGAAGTGTCTAGGGGAAGACACTCACAAAGTTGTTGAATACTTTATAGGTTTAGCAAGGTGTGCTTGAGAAGAATTTTCTAGGAGGGAACTTACACCCTTTCAAGGAGAGGAAAGGGACAGAGTTGTTGAATACTCTGAAGGAAGACCTGTGAAAGGAGTGCACCAGCCCAACACTTGGACGAAGTGTTGAGAGACAGCCATATGAAGGCTAGTCAAAGCATAAGGATAACACACAGAGTGAACTTGTTTCAAGTTCAAAATCTTATGAGGTCGAGCGCAAAGTGTGCCAGAAGGAGCACCAGAAGTCTTCTAAGGAAGCAGAGGGTCGAGTCCCTTAGAACTGAGTAAGTTCCAAAAGCGCATGAGAGATAACAAGAGGAGTGTGCAGGAGTGGACTTATTCCAAGTCCAAAATCTCGGGAGGGAAGCACAAAATTCGAGACCAAACAGTTAGGCTCGAGAGGAAACAAAGGTCCAAGCCTTTAAAGCATGAAAATATTACAAGTCTGGGAAGAAAGGTGCCAAAGCTCAAGAGGAGGATCACAACTGTCGTTGGATCATCCAGAGGAAAATCTGGACCATTGAACCTACGTCCAGACATCAAAGAACATGCATGGGAGGAGATTAGAACTGAAAATTCATATTTGAGCACAAAGGACCAACTATCATTGGTTCCAGAGGAAAGTGCACGAGGTTTAAATCCTTGTGTATGCAGGAGAGTGGACTCGCCAAAGTCCTGAAGTTCCAAAATGATTAGAACCATCTATCGTCAGAGGTGACAAGTGGAAGCAGATATGGGGTGTTCATGGAATTGGACATCAGGATATTTGCAAGGATCAGAGGAGTAAACTCGCGAAAGGTGAAATTATGAAAATATCCCAGGCGTTGATCATTCTAAAATCATTGGGAGCATCTGTTGTCAAGGAAGGAACATGGTGAAGGGTCATCATTTCCCTGAATCGTAGAGTGAAGAAGTCAAAGAGTAGAGTCGAGAGATTTCATGAAGTTAAAACTCACAAAAAGATTACAGTTGTTGGCTATCCCGACATCATCAGAACCGTCCATTTGGAGGGATGTGTAGCGAGAGATCATCATTTCGATAACTCTCTACTAGAGAAGGTCAAAGGGTAGAGTTGAGGACTCGTGAGGTCTAAACTCATGATATTATTTAAGTCGTCAGATCATAAGAGAGTCACGTGACTGTTGACCTGGGTGAGGGAATTTCAAAAGTTCAGGGATCGGGCTTTCGAAGGACAAGCATTGGGTTGAGCTTCAACTTCATGAAACACAAAGTCCTGACATGTTCGAAGGATTAGTCCCAGGTAACAGGAAAGGGTCACATGGATGGAGGCCAAAAGAGGAGCTAAGGAACCTTATCCCTTTTCAAAGCTCAGGAGTTGGAGAGTTAAAGTGGACTCATATGTGGAAGTCCGGAGGTCGCAAAACGCGATGGGCCTTTTTGGGCTCAGCAAGTGGTCACAGGTGGTGGTCACGTGGGAAAATATTAGGGGGTGAGATAACTAGTGCTTAGCCTTCATCAAGAATCGACTATCAACAAAATTGAGGATTCTCATTCCAAGGAATCCTGATACGTGAACTCGCGATATGACTTTTGCGTAGGCCTGCAGTGATAGCCTGTGATCACGTGGAGTAGAAGCTCGTTCTTGGGTTATTAGTCCTACAGGTGGAGTTTCATGAGAGGAATTATGGATTTGAATAGTGAAGGTTCCAGCAGGGATTATAGAGTTGTCCCAACTCAAGGAGATTGAATGATGCAGTGACCGTGAGGTCACAGAAACCCAAAGGCAAGGCGGGGTTGCATCACATGAAATCTTAGTTAATAATATTGGAGTACTTGGTTCACATTTGGGATGTGAATGAGAAGTAATTTCATGTGGACACCCACACACTCACCATAGATATCAAGGATATCTATTTCTTGATAGGACTATCTCATTGTGGTTCACGGGTGACACTTACAGGTATCAGGGATGGAGGTGAGCCTATGAACTACTACATCAGTCATCATTGTGTGTCGGGTATCAAGAAACATATCAGTAAGGCAGCTATCAGGAATGTCTGAGATTTTCTTTTACGGACTATCGTCTATACTATTACTCGCATGGCAGAGAGTGAAGCTCCCCACATGGATTTACAGAGCCATTTTCAGTATGCATTGGAATGTATGGAGCCCAGAGTCTTCAAATGGTGTTAAGGGGTCCTAAAAAGCATGAAGAAAAAACTTACCAAGTGCATAAGTGGTGGGTTAAAACAATTTGGATATGGTTCTATTTTGGTATCCTTCTTCCTGGATAGGGTCCCTATCCTACGCTTGCAAGTGGAGTGAGGTATACTGGCTCCATAGGATCCAAGGATGAAGAGGTGGGTAGATCTCATGGCCCGACATGGAGATGGTCACATCGTCAGGTATAATGATGTCTTATTACAATGGTTGAGGACTTAGATGCTTGTGGTTGAAGATTATGCATATGTCGGGGTAGATTAACATGGAGATTCAGACCTGGCTACTCCCGAAGGTTCCCAGTGGGGGGACATAGGTAAGAATGAAATTTTTTTTATATAATGTTTTTGTTATTTTTAATGATATAAAATATTTTTTGTGTTATTTATCCGATGACTAATCGATTTCTCTTAAATAATGCATATGTGGGACCTTATCATCTTCCAAGTTCATCCCCAATTTAGAGGCGTGGAGAGAGAGAGTTGTAGGAGGAGTAGTTGTCGTATATTTAAAGACCATACAACAAAACCTTGAGGGACTCACCATGAATGTCCTCGATGCCACAATAGATGATATTCCTACAAATTACCAATGCCATACAGTGGGCGTATCCGCATCCATCAGTCGACTGCTCCGTAGATTAGCATGGGCAGTCATGTGTTATAACGAGCAACATCCTTGATGCTTTGTTTTATATGAGGCCATGTGCTTCACATTTTTTATATTTTGGTCTTTGGCCAAAAAAAAAAATTGTAAATGTTTATCATATTGAATACAAGTGCTATTGGATAATTCTATAAGTGCAGACACAAACTGATCTCCCTAGATCCACCTGGATCTAGAAAAAAGCAAGACAGAATAATACTCTTTCCATAGATTTTAACTATTGGATGTACTAGGAGGCAAGTACAAAGAACATACCTTATGATCACTTCCTTTGGACTTTGTTTCTCCTGCTTCTCTCCAGTGCTCTCGTACAGTCAATACTAAAACAATACAAACCAACCGAAGTGAAGAAAGCACAATCTATTCAACAGTCAATCTATGTATGTGATCAAGGAGTTATACAATAAAGTGACACTAACTTTATGGGAAAGGGACATATTATTGTATCATATTAATGGAAAGTAAAGATTACAACCTGAGACTTGATGTTGCAAACTTCCCTTCAATGGCCCTTGGCTCCGACACACACACACTTGCTCACTTGCATGAAGAATATCAACCACCTTTGATAAACTTGTTGGAGTTCCTTAGCTGTTGTAGCTTCAATACTTCACACAATCTTTCACCAATTCTCCAATGTCTCACTTAACCTTGTTTGCTTCTAGTTTGCTTAACCTTTTCCATGAGAAATCCCTCAATATATAGGAGAGAATGGATTAGTTACTTGGATAAGAATGATCCCAAAATATCAGAGAATCCAGTACTAGGATAACCATTCGAATGCCATCTCATCTTTCTGGAAGATTCCCTTCTAGAAGCTTCAAGAATTTATCTTTTTCCCTTCTTTAGAAAGAGTTCGCACTCTAGCAGTTCAACACAGTGTGAACTTCTCGCACCCTGGCTTAAGGTATCCTATGAGAATCACATATTCTCACAGGCAAATATACTATAAGCCTGCGAACCTCCTTCAAAAATGATATTTCTGTAAAGAGAAGATAGTAGATTTTCTTAGGAGAAAGTTATAATGAAGAGCCTAAGTACACCATCATCAATACATCATCATGATGACCAAAATCATGAGTAACAGAATGCCCCCCACAGTATGAGGTTCGAACCAGTGACAGCCGATATACTTTGTAAGTTGCATGTGTGTGTCGGGAACCAGGAGCACATCTAATCGGAAACCTGTGAACAACCAAGCATCTGCAAAATATCATAAATACCAATTCTGACGTAGGCATTCCCATACTCAGATCACAGACCGATGTCATTATAAACATGGGTCATGGCCACCAATCATACACTGTGGATCCATGCCATAAAAATATAACATAGCCACCGGAATACACTGTGGATCTATGTGAGAAATTTCAAATCAAGACGACATAGCCACAAGACATACACAGTGGATCTATGTGTCACAAATTATACATACTCCATCGCAACCTAGATCACAAAGATAATATCCAGGGTCTTCAATCTCGTCGCCCAAAGTATGAATCTAACCATGTGATTACATGTGTTGAAGTCGAACATGGTAGAAACCACTTGATTATCGGTCATTGATGAAACAGTTAACAAGTGAGAGGGAAATCACCATTGATATCAATGAATCCCAAGGTACCATAGTACAATCCATCAAGTGTGAATAAATGATTTGATGTCAAACATTCGACGGAATCTTTCGATCAGGGGTCAATGATGTAAACCCACTTTCAAAAAAGAGGAAACTTGCCATTGAGGCATGCAAGCTCCAAGGTACTAAATAATTTCTAAGTCTTGATTCTGGATAATGAGCTGAAGTCAATGGAACAAAAATCATCACAGGAGGGCCTTGATGTATCCCCTAGCAATGACACGAAATGAGTAACAGATTTTGAAGGTGAAACAGAGTAGGACTTGGACACAAGGAAGGCCGACATGGAGAGAATGGATAACGGTAGATGGTCGACTCAATATAGGTTTCAAATGGACTTCTCTTGAACATATGAATGACATGACCAATGATTTGGCAGCATTGACTCAAAGACGACACATGGAATGAT
>SNQJ01S0054731.1:25885-37492 GCA_010110895.2 Picea sitchensis
CGAAGTTGGTGATGAAGTATGGCTTTACATCAGCAAGGAGAGGCTTAAAGGAGAAGGTAAAATGTTGAAACCAATTCGATATGGTCCTTTCAAAATTATCGACAAGATTGGTAATAATGCTTTTCGTTTAGATTTGCCTCCATATATGCAGATGTATGAAGTTGTTAATGTTGAGAATTTGAAGTTGTATGAGTCTTCGTTGATCGATGATCAAGGAGAGCATGTTCAGATTCCTTCCATAGATGATTTTTCTCCAAAGTATTTAACATAACTGCAGGAAGACACCATACTTGACAGGAGGATGAGAACTTCGAAGCGAGGAAATGTGGAGTATTTGTGAGTTGGTCTTAAATGGATGAATCCAAGCAAGGCCAAGTGGATTGAGGTTGGAATCGTGAGGGAACTTTACCCTCATCTTCACATAGACTGAGATAGTCTTTTGGAGGTCCAAAAGCTTCCCAATGGGGAGGTGTGATCAGGGGATCAAATTTTGCTCAATTTTCAAAGTGCTCGGATTGAGATGAAAATAGTTCCATTACGTCCGTCTCGTCTTCCTGATTCCGGTGGTATATTTATTTTTCCAAACGGAGTCCATATGGAGGAGATATCGCGATTTGACCGCCAAGTCAAACAGGGAAAAATTTGGGATGCTGACTGTACCTGTCCATACAGTCCGTACGGCCACATGGAGGGCCGTACCATCATGATGATGTGGCATATTGATGATGTTGTGCATTTTGGTTGGATGTTTGTTGACCAGTAATATGCTGACATGTGTCACTATGTGGTTGGTTAATATGTTTGTGTTTATATAAAATGGTTTGGAGGCCACGGGGTTCGACCCCCGGACCTCCTCAAACACTAAATTTTTCATAACGTTCCGCTAACCAACAGTCCCACCTTTTATCCTTGTTAACTATACCTTGGATAAATTATTTAACATGGAAGTTATGTTATGGCGGAAAGGGGGGCGGGCCGGGGCTTAAGCCTCGACCCATGGTTCCGTGGAATTTTATATATGACCACATGTATATGTAGTGGCACGCGCGCATTGTAATTTATTGCAATGTTATATATAACATATATAACATAGTTATATGGATCAAGTATTAAATCACGCGGGGTTTAATATTGTGTTATGTAATGTTTATACATTGTGTTATTGCACGGTTGCGCGCAGTTGTAACTTGCGCGGGAAGTTGCAATCCGTTGCACGGTTTTTCAAACGGTCAAACGACTTTTATGCCAAGTCTATGGTCGCGTGAGCCATATGACCCAGTGCCGAGGCGGTTAAGGGCTGAAGGCACCCTAACCATCCTACGGTTTGCACCGTTGGCGCGGTTGCGCCCGGTGCCAAGTTTTTCCGCTTAAATGAGCGCGTGTGCTAGGTTTGAAGCACAAGGGTGCGAATTGTAGAACCAGAGACAACATAGTTGAAGGGGAGAACTTCAAGGAGGCTATCTTCTTCATTTTTTGACCGTTTCAGGTGCCGAAAGAGCCCAGACAGGGGTTTTGGGACGCTGAGGAGCCATTGGAGTAGTCAGTTTGTCAATTTGAGCACTGTAAGACATGTATTTAAGCACTTTGAGCAATTTAATATAAAAGATCCATTTGGAGGCTGGACCAGGAGATGTAGCCCGGAGTAGGGTGAACTCCTTTATCAAATTGTTGTGTTTATGTCTGATGTTCAGTGATTTATACTGCTGTCTAAGTTTATTTCTACATAAATAAACCTTTATTATGTGTTGCAAATTGATCCTGTTGCTTTAAGCACATAACATTTCACTTGCAATTAATTTAATCAAGTTTATCAAGTCTTCTTCATTTTTAGATCATAAAGTCAGGTGGAAACAAGAGTGGTGTACAAGTTAAGGTGAGTTTCAAAGCCTCAAAATATTTGTTGGCAGTATCGTCCCATACAAAATCATAACCTTTATTAACAAGCCGAGTAAATCCTTTCATTAATTTAGTGTAATTGGGAATGCATCGATGTAAAAATTTTCCCTTCCCTTGCAAACTTTGGAGCTGGCGTAGTGTGGAAGGAGGAGGTAGATTAAGAATGGACTCCACCTTCAAGGTGTCTACTCGAATCCAATGTATAGACACGATAAAACCAAGAAGTCATCTGGATTCCACACAAAAACCACTTTTGTGTGGATTCAAATGTATGCGATAATAATAACAACATAGGAAAATGGCTCATAAATGTGTCAGGTGATCTTGACGATGCATGGAATGCGTTGGTAGATCATCTAGATAGGGTTGTACAATGTGCTTAATTTCATGAAAGGCGTAAGACATGGCGCGTTGAAAAGTTGCCCCATCTTTTTTGAGACCAAAAGGAAGTTTCCAGTATGAGAAGGTTCCCCAAGGGAAAATAAAAGCAGTATTGTGTTGATCCATTGGTAAAATATTTATTTGATTATAGCCATAGAAACCATCCATTAAGGAGAATATTTCACTCCCAGCACAGTCGTCAACAATCCGGTCAACAAAAAGGGTTGGATAATTGACCTTGGGACAAGATTTATTGATATCCCTATAATCCACACAAACATAGATCTGGCCTTGTTTCTTTTTTACTGGAACAATATTAGATACCCAATCAGTCAATGCCACAGGATAAGCAAATCCAGCCTTAAGAAGTTTTTCAACTTCAAGCTTAATAGTAGAAGATTTATGTGGATGTACTAGGAAAAGTCTATATAGAATGGGTTTAGCATCTAGGTAAGTCTTAATCTCATGCACAACAATATCAGGATCAATACCAGGCATTTATTCATAAGTCCAGGAAAAAACGTCAAAGAATTCTTGAAAAGGGGCTTTATAAGTGCAGACCTCATCAGTAGAACATGAGGCACCGATATGAAAATTTTCCATGACCCCGGCTTTAACAAATATGTCAAGAGGAACAGTAGGTGAAACATTTCTCAAGTTCCCTTCATACAAAACATCGTGTGTTGACTCAGGAATAGAAAAAATAACAACAATGGTAGACAGAGTTGAAATCCGTTGGTAGCTCTCTATGGTATCATGTTCTAGGAAGATAATAGAACAATGATGACCATCATCCCATGGGGTACCTTCCATTGATATGACTTTCATGATAATATCATTAGTAGGAAATATCATGTTAAATTTATTAGGAGAGATATCATAGAGAGAAGGAGGATAAGGGGTTGTTGATTGAATACTTTGATAAGATAATTCTACAGGCCATAAAGGAATCGGTCGCCATAATGAAGATAGTGACCAGAGTTAGGTACTATCCATGCATCATAATATTCAGGGGTTTCAAGAACATACGTTGAGATCATGTTAATCGACGAAAAAAAAGGACAAGGAATATCGGGTGGTAGAACAGGAAAAGTACATGTTGAGCACTCAACACACCCTAAAAAGCCTATGCCATTTTTTCACTTTTTGGGTACCACATGATCTTTCCAGTTTCTGATTCAATTTCATTTTGAGATTTGTTTGGATTTTCTTATTATCTTGACTCTAATTAGTTTTTCAAGTCTATTTGAACTTATGAAACCCCGTGACTTAAAAATCCTTAATGCATGAATAAAGAATCAAAATCCAAAACCTTCACCCAAAACACTCAAATTCAGCATCGGAAGGAATTCAAAGATGGAAAAGAACCACTTGGGAAACCTCAGTCACCAAGTTTCAATATTCATC
Source organism: Picea sitchensis (assembly GCA_010110895.2). Taxonomy (NCBI): domain Eukaryota; kingdom Viridiplantae; phylum Streptophyta; class Pinopsida; order Pinales; family Pinaceae; genus Picea; species Picea sitchensis. The sequence continues at coordinate 29,570 of SNQJ01S0054731.1, forward strand.
GATATCGGAAAGTGAAAGTTTTTTTTTATGACAAGTATTGCATAAGCATATCGCTGATAGTCGATCCCCTTCGGCATTGGTAAAAGACGAGATGAATAAGCATTAACATAGAAAGAAAATATATCACCGATAGTCAATTCCCAACGCACTTATCAGAACCAGGGAAAGCCTAAAATTATTTCCACAGAAATTCTGACCATGCTAAAATATACTCACGATCATCGATCCCCGATGCGTTTTCGGCATCAGGGATTTTGCGAAGAAGTTAATTCCGAAGAAAAACACATGATAGGTTTATCGTCGATCGCCAATCCTAGATACTTTTCGACATCGGCAAACCAAGTTTTGTCTTAGAATGCATAACTTAAGGAAATTCTTGACTCTAATTAATACACACGGATTAGGCCACCTATCCTCAATGCCATGTGTATTTTCTAGATCATAGAACCGTACGGTATAGTTTTTCCCTGAGTCATGTTTTTGGTTCCCTATGTCCAAGTCACACCTCTGAGTCAGCTTTGCCACGATAGCGTTGTACGATGATATTGATTGGTGGCAGATCTTTTGCGAGGGGAATTGACGAAAACGTTCATAGCACATCCCCGATCCCCGATCCACCCACTGAGAAAGTGATAGGATGGGATGTTTTAGCGTTAGATACAATTACATTTAGAGAATTTAAGAGGATAATTAATACCAAATACCACATTAGTTTCTACCTCGTGTGCCAATCAAAGAGGTCGTTTAAAATATCCGGTAGACCACATCACACCCTGCGCCTCTGCTATCAACCCACAATGGATTTAAGTTGCAGACATTCGACGAAAGATTTTTTTAAATTTCACTCATCACCCAAATTGAATGGCCGATGTGACACAGTAAGCTCTTCCCTTATTTAAATTATCTCGAGCCATTGTAAATGAAATAATTTTACATGCATGGAAATTTAGAGCATACAAAGAAACGAGATGAGTAATTTGAAATATGTAGAGATCCCGTGAGTATCAAATAACCAGGTTTAGAAAACTTTTCAAGTACATATCCAAGACTATGGGTTTTACATGGTTACGTTTAATATATTTTTATCTGATTTTGTTCTTTATATAGTCGCTGAAGGTTATTTCAACTATAGGACCAATTCTGCCAATAAATCCAACCACTAGATGATCGTCGAGGGTGTTGAAGCTGAAAGAACCAAAGGTAGGTGAAGGCTCCTCTCCAGGGGTTGCAAAACAATTGGAATACACTCTAAGACCATAACCTATCATCAAAATAGAAACAACGAATGTTTTTATTCAGCCTCGGACCTTTGGACATAAAAAGGAAAGCATAGAGACCAAGGCGACACTCCCACATTGGGGGCATCTCTTTGAAAAGATCAATCGGGAGGAATACCCAGAATATATCCTACATAGCGATCCAGATGTAAGAGTACTCAACGACGAGGTGTTCTCGAACATCTGATGGTCATACGTTCATATGGTTGCGAGTAGAACCCCTTTTTTTCCCTGAATTGAAGTTATGAAGTGGCTCATCGACCACACAAACACACAAAAGTGTTTATCACCGATGACAATGGTGGGTGTCTTGGGGTGTTCCTTCTGATAGAGGTCCATAAAAAGTACAAAGTCCAACACCTTGAGGAGCAGTTCAATATAGATTTTGTCATTAAATTATATGAGCACCATGACACTAGCCGAGTGATGGCTGCATGGTGGAGGGAAGACAAAAAATACACCAACCGGAGCACTAGCTGGTACCAAATGACCAACTTAAGGGAGCCATACATCTACTTGATGGATCTCATATGTCGATTATATGGAGAGAAGGACTACTCTAGATTTTCAGAGGCATGGGTTCCCTTAGCTTACACAGTGGCAATTTACAGAGGTATCCCTAGTCACCCATGTACCAGTCACGGAGGAAAAGGAACCAGAGAAGGCATCTGCCCCAGCTCCCGACATTCAAATTCGGGGCCTTCCAAAAAATGAACAAGAGGTCGAAAGTGTCGTAGACACTGAGATGCTCGATGCACCATATACCCAAGAGGATAGTTTGAAGGATGAGCCAGGGTCAGGCAAACAAAAGGAAGAGGCTTCACAGTAGAAAATCGACATCTCAATGGTCTATTATCAGGTAAGTATTGAGCCTAACATTGATGCTTGAATTTTAGTCGGTACTCAACCTCTCGATGAGAGACAAACAAAGGTTGCACCTTAGGAACACATGGAGGAGGTTCGAGAACCCATTCTTTTACAAATATACACCTTCAAGAGCCTAGAAAATATGCTCACATGGGGAGATTAGCAAATCCCCGAACCCATGGATGAAGTCGTTGACATACATGTTATCTCTTATGACTGAAAAAGGAAATCTATCGTACAGAGAACCACCAAGAAGATGAGGATCACTCTAGATCGCTCCATCCTAATTACCATGGAGGAAAAAATAATGAACACAGAGCATGCTAAGACATATGAACTTATCAACGTAGGGATGGAAATCACAGATTCCACCCTGGGCAGAGAGAAAAGGGATGAAGAGGATCTAGCTTCTTCTCTGGAGGAATTGGAACATTTGTGCCACTTGGAAAAATATTACCAGGACACGACATAGACCGCAGTGTTCCTCAGAAGAGAATTCTAGGAGGTCTATAGAAAATTTATAGATGAACGATATTGATTCACTGCAAGGATATTCAAGCTTGAAGAAAACATCCTCATGGAATTGGAGATGTGCAAGGATATGGAGAGGTGGTATGAGAAATCACATCAATCTATGGAAAGGATTGATTATATCAGTGCAGTACAACAAGGATGAGATGTCGAAGAGCATGACATCTAGGTGCTACGAGAAAGAAACATCAACCGCATGAGGAAATCAACTGAATATTGGGTTAAAATGGCATAGGATCCTCATCGGGAAATCCAAGATAAATGGGCCAAGTGCAAGAAAAGCTCAACCAATATAAATTGGGCAATGAGAGACATCGGCCTCCCTGAACTTGGCACACCTAATGACTTTATCGACTTGCGTGACATAGTCAAATCACATGTTGAACAGTACTCATCATGGGATGCAGAAATAGAGAAGGTGGCAGACATGGCACCAGAGATGCAGCAGTTCATGGAGAACCTGATCAAAGCTCGAGTCATGTTGCGGCAGTTAAGTGCCAACATAGTCAATTATCGGGAATGTGCAGTAGAGATAAGAGAGATTCTTTCGGCCCCAATGGAACAACATATATTCCCGTATGCTAACACATGTGAGGATCTCTTTGTCAAATGGTTAGAGTACGAAAAGAGTCATCCACTCACGTGAGACCATGTGATGACTCTTAGAAAGAATGATAGAAGAAAGCTCCATGTGACGAGTTTTTTTTACTTAGCTATACTTTATTAGTTATTTTTAGTTAATAGTATGTTATAAATAGGAGGATAAACCTATTATCAAAAGCCTATGGTTGTTGCAAAGACCTTCAATTTTGGATTTTATAAATAACTATTTTGGAGTTTCCTTGATTGAGAATTCATATTTGGGACCAGAGACAAGTTTGTTTTCTTCATCAAAAGTATCTATGAATGGATGTGGAGAATAATTATTTCCGATTTCATCTCATGAATGGATGTTGTAACGAGTAAGAGCTTCTAAATTTGTTGATAAGTTATCTGATTCAATGTTTTAGAGTTCTTGTCTTTCATGATAAAAATTAAATCGTTGTGTTATTATGTGATTGATCAGGATTTTATGAGCAGAACAAAATGAATACAGATTATTAACAAGTGCTTAATACAAAATAACAGAGATACAGTAAAACTGGTTTTCTATTCAATAACGAAATAAGTTGAAACTGTAAAATGCAATGGAAACAAGCTTGTTGTAATGGTGGTGGCTTATCTTTGAGAAGAGATGTGATGGCAGCGCGCATTCACAAGAAGAGATTTACAATAAGGATCTAAAAGACTTTTTACAATAAGAAAGAATGCCAAAAACCCTAGACATCCAAAAACCTAACCCTAGGAGATGAAGTGCCAAAATTCATGTGGGCCCCGTTTGGGTAAGTTAGTACATCAACTTCCCAGGGACATAACTTTTGCATACGATCTCCATTTTAGGCGTGTGATAGCCCATTGGAAAGGTATCATCGAGGAGATTCATTTTGGGGACTCAATAATTCCTTTTTATATAATTGAGGAGCTTGATACCGAAAAACCTTCATTTAGGCCCTCAAAATGGCCCCGAAAGTTAAAACTGCTAAAAATAGTAAATTGCCAAAAATGTCAAAAAATTGTTTTGAGCCAGTTGGAAAAGGTGGGTGGCCATCAATATCCATATATATCAATCCTCCCTCCTTAGGAAGAAATGGTATCCATTTCATTGAGGTCCCCCATTAGATGAGGAAATTTATGTTGAATTTGGCCCCGGGTGAGGCACTTGCCTTGGTGCAGGAGTTGCCCTGCTTTGACGACTCGATAAAGATGGATCCTTTGTTGTTCAGTGACCTTCATATGTTTCTCCACAATTTGATCATTGGATTCCTGTTGTATGCAGTCAGGGTTGAGCTCTGTTGGTGTCAGTTGTTCTGCTACTTCTGAGGTGTCCAATAATGGTGGGAAATAAGGACGAAGGAGATCCACGTTGAACACTGGGTGCAGGCCAAGGAAAGGAGGAATGTTGAGCTCAAGTGAATTATCCCCCATGGCCTTGATGATAGTGTATGGTCCATAACAGAGTGGGACAATCTTTTGATGGGGTCCTGTAAGGCGTTCTTTCTGCAAGTGCAACCAAACTTTGTCGCCCACCTGAAACTTATGGAGCACCCGATGTTGATCATGGCATTGTTTGTACTTGTCATTGGACTTTTGTAGGATATCTTGAACCTGTTGGAAGATGTGTTGGATCCGCTCAATGAACTGAGTGGATTTGTTAGCTTTGATTGGAGTAGGAGATGAGTCAGTCAAGGTGACCGCAAGGGGAAGTGCAACATCTATGGGCCCCAATGGTTGGAATCCCAACCCCACTTGAAAGAGGTTGTGGCTAGTTAAGCTATGCAAGGCTTAGTTGTAGATATGTTGGACATAGGGAAGGCTCTCATCCCATGTGGAAGGGTTATTTGAATTATACATGTGAAGGATATGCACAATCATTTGATTTACAACCTTGGTTTGACCATCTGTCTGGGGTTGGAAGGCCGTGGATTTGGTGAGCTTGGTGTCCAGCAGTGACCAGAGGCTCGACCAGAATGTGTTGAGAAATCGACTATCCTGATCTGAGACAATGGTTTGTGGGATTCCAAAATGTACCCAGACTTGTTCAAAGAAGAGCTTGGTAGTGGCCTCTACTGTGATGCTCTTCTTGGAGGCAACCAGAATCGCCATCTTAGAAAAGCGATCAAAAACCACAAAAACATAGTCATTTCCCCGCTTGGGGGATGGGAAGACCGACATGTAGTCCATTGAGATGGATTCCCATGGCCTGTTAGGAGTAGGAAAAGGCATGTACAGGCCCTATTTATTAGTGGTTGGTTTGGAAATAGCGCAGGCAATGTAAGACCTGATATACTTTTTGACCTCCTGTCGAAGTTTTGGCCAATAGAAATGTTTTTGTAGCATCGGCACTGTCTTTTCAATGCCAAAGTGTCCTGCCACCCGACTGTAGTGGGCTTCCTAGATCAACTTTTCTCGCTCACTTGATGGAACACAGATATGGCCCAAACGACACAACAACCCATCTTGAATATGAAAATTATCGACAACTGCATTTGCACCCAACATTTGGTAGGTGGTGGTGAAGTCAAGGTCTATCTCATAGAGTTGGGGACATCCATATGTCTCATGGACAGAAGAGTCTAGCACCGTGGTGAGTGCTACGACTGGTGGTCTGCTGAGGCAATCAGCAATGCAATTGGTGCTTCCTGTTTTATACTTGATATTGAGGTGGAATTGTTTCAAGTATGTGGACCACTTTTGATGGCAGTCATTCTACAATTTTCCCTGTGTCTCCATGAACTGCAGTGGCTTATGATTAGTGTGGATGACTGTCTCCTTCCCAAGAATGTAATGTCTCCACTAGAGGCATGCTTGCACAATGGAGTACATTTCTTTGTCGTAAGTAGGGTACTTACGGACAGTATCTAACAGAGTCTCACTATGATAGGCCACAGGGTGGTCGTGCTAAGTGAGAACGATGCCCACAGCATAGTCTAAAGCATCTTTCTATATCTCAAAGGGATGTTGTAGGTCTGGTAGTGAAAGTACTAGGGATGAGAAAAAGTGCTACTTCAAATCATCGAACACTTGTTGTTGGGACCATCCCCATGCAAATTACCACCACCCATGTTTATTTGGTTGAGGGCCCATGAAATATGGGAGAAACCCAACACGAACCTGTGATAGAAATTACCAAGTCCCAAAAAGCTCTGAAGCTCAGTGAGTGTTGTTGGGGCTGGCCAGTGGTGGATGACTTGGATCTTGGTTGGATCCACATGTATGCCATGCTGATCAATGACGTAGCCCAGGTAATGGACCCTGTCCATGTCGAAGGAGCATTTTTCCAGGTTGGTGTATAGCTTGTGCTACTGCAGGGTGTGCAAAACCTATTGGATATGTTGCAAGTGTTCGGCCCAAGTCTTGTTGTAAATTAGAATGTCATCCAAATACACCACTACAAAAGTATTGGTGAATGGTCGCAGGATATCATCCATCATCCTCATGAAAGTGGTTGGAGCATTTGTAGAACCAAAGGGCATGACCAACCATTCAAAAATTCCTTCCTTTGACTTGAAGGTAGTCTTCCATACATCTGTTTGTTCTATCGGGACCTGGTGGTAGCCATACTTCAGATCAATCTTACTAAATTATTTGGCCCCCATGAGTTGATCAAGGAGGTCATCAATTCATGGAATTGGGTACCAGTTTCTGACAGTAATTTTATTCAGAGCCCGGTAATGAATACAGAGTCGCCGGGTTCCATCTTTCTTCTGTACCAACACGATTGAGCTCCCACAAGGTGATGATCTGGGGCGGATGTACCCCTTGTGGAGAAGTTCTTGGATCTGTCGCTTGATCTCCTCATTCTCTAACAAAGAGCGATGATAGACTGGCCCATTGGGCAGCGATGCGTCGGGGGTTAGATCGATGGGGTGCTTGACCTGGCAGTGTAGAGGTACCCCTGTAGGTGAGGAGAATATATCCAAGTATTCTTCCATGACCTTATCTACTTGCTTCTGCTATGTGGAGAGTTCATCTANATCAAGGAAATATCACTAGGTGGGACTGCCTCGGGTATCTGGTACAATTTCTTGTTCAAAGTAATAATAACACTATGAGGCCTAGACTCATATACAACATGACATTTTCATAAATAAGGTTGGCCCAAAAGAACATACCAAACTTCGAGAGAAGAAACATCACACAATACCTCATCTTTGAAGGGCTTGATGTCGTACGACAATCGACACTGTTGGCTAACATGGAGATCGCTTCCATGGTGGAGCCATCTAATGGTGTAGGGTTGTGAGTGCGGTGTTGTTGCCAGGGCCAGCCACTTGATGACCTTTGCTGAGATGAGGTTCTTCTGGCTACCGCTGTCAATGATGAAGTGCAGCGGGGTGCCTTTTGCCCACATCTATGAATGGACGAGGCACTCTCCTTCTTCTGTCTCATCTGGTTCACCAGGCTGGAGCTTGGTGGTAGAAATGGTGGCACTAGGTTCCACGTCAATGATATGTCTTGACCTTTTTGGTTATGTCTCAGAGTCAAAATCTACATCTGATTCAGAGGCTTTCACTTCGGCCACCAACGACTGCTTTGAGCGGCAGTCAGCAGTGTTATGCCAAGGGCTCTTATGGAAGTCGCACCACTTCTCGATATCTTTCTTTGTCTTTCTGGTGTCCTTCTTTGCTTGTGGATTGTACTGGTTGTC
>SNQJ01S0054731.1:37759-54068 GCA_010110895.2 Picea sitchensis
TTCTATCTGACCTTCAAATATAGGAATATCAAAGTTTATTTGTACCTTGAAGGGGGCGGCGCGTCCATTCGAATAAGATGCGTCACCTGTTGGTAGTCGCCGAAGGATTTGCGCGAAACTATCCATCATCTCGTACCTCTGTTGCGTGAGGGATTCCTTAAGAAATAGTTTGAAAGAATCTCCTATCCCATCATATTTATTTTCTCCTACCATTGGAGGTCGCTTGCGCATGCGAGAGCTTTTGTCCTCAAGAGAAACAAGCTCGAGACCCTACTCTTTGTACTCTGACCTCGTTGGGGACATGCACTAAGACAACAAGGAGCAGACCGCTCTGATACCACTGATCCAGATTATATGAGCATAAAAAAATGAATACATATTATTAACAAGTGCTTAACACAAAATAACAGAGATACAGTAAAATTGGTTTTCTATTCAATAACAAAATAAGATGAAACTGTAAAATGCAGCGGAAACAAGCTTGTGGGATTGGTGGCAGCTTATCTCTGAGAAGAGATGTGACGGCAGAACGCATTCGCAAGAAGAGAATTACAATGAGGCTATGAAATCCTTTTTACAATAATCAAGAATTTCAAAAACCCTAGACATCAAAAAACCTAACCCTAGTAGATGAAGTGCCAAAAGTCATGTGGGCCCCATTTGGGTAAGTTAGTACATCAACTTCCCAGGGTCATAACTTTTGCATACGATCTCCATTTTAGGCGTGTGATAGCCCATTGGAAAGGTATCATCAAGGATATTAATTTTGGGGGCCCAATAATTCCTTTGTCTATCATTTAGGAGCTTGATACCGAAAAACCTTCATTCAGGCCCTCAAAATGGCCCCGAAAGTTAAAACTGCTAAAAATAGTAAATTACCAAAAATGTCAAAAAATTGTTTTGATCTAGTTGGAAAAGGTGGGTGTCCATCGATATCCATCTGGATCAGTGATTGATGATCAGATTTAAGGGAATTATTGTTCTTTCTATTGTTTATCACATCCATGTTTTCTTTCTGATAAATCATATCTCAGTCAAATTGGAATACCAACAAGTTAATGTATTAGTACTAGACCTGTGGTAGAAAATCATTGTCTGCATGCTAGAGTAAAAGGGTTATCCCAAGATCATCCTTCTCCAATAGTTAAGTCTTCCCACTTTTTTACCTAGTTGGTTTATACCGGATTTTATATTGTATCTGTCTAACCTATAAGAGAAAATACAAAAAGAGAAAGTCTGAACTGAAGGAGAAGCCTTCACAAGAAAATGCAAAGCCCATCGATTAACTGGTTGGATCGCAATATATGGAGAATGATTCCACCATTAAACACTGTAGATTCTAATTGGGTCTCGATGGTGGGTTTGGTTCCTATTTTTGAGTTAAAGGGATCTAAGAACCCTCAACAGAAATGGTGTTAGAAGGAGGGATTGAAGAATGAATGGTCGACAATATTATTTACAAAATATCTCACAAAGCCTGTATATTCAAAATAACCCACATGCATGGCTAGTCATTCCCAAGACAGCCCACACAGACTCATTACTCCTAAAACAAGTTACTCACCCCATCACAAGGAAGAACATATTCTCCCTGATATACCTTACACTCTTCCTCACGAGGAATTAAACTAATTCAGAAGAATCACAAGATCTTACGCCCAACAGATCAGTGCACTACCCTTAGCTTCGTTACTTCCTCAAAGAAAAAAAATAAGCATACCAATGTTTGAGTCCCCTGACCAGGTTTTTTTGCACAAACTAGAAGACCTAATAGATTTCTCCCTCATTAAAATCGAGCATCCTCTTAATCTAAACCCTGAAACATTGGCCGACACTACTCTAAGCCCCACGAATTTTCTGAAGAGGAAGGGTTTAACTCAAAATGATCTGAGGACATGGAAGATTACAATGACCATGATGAATAAAAGGAGAGGAACCTTAGAATAATCAACCCTAGTTTTCCAAATATTCTTTGGCCATCCCTGGATGAGTACATAACCTTCCCCAACATCTAGAGAAGTTACTCCCTAAATTTGACCCTGAAACATCAAGATTGCCTGAAGACCATATCAAAAATTTCATACTGGTTATCAGACTGGTGAATGTTCAACATGAGGACATAGTATGTAGGATTTTACCCTACACTTTCGATAATTCATCCTCCACGTGGTATTTTAACTTACCTGTAGGATCCATAACTAGTTGGACAAAGTTTTAGAAATATTTTCTAGATAAATTTGCAGAAGAAACCACTACAGGATATTTGATGGGTAAGTTGTTCGCCGCCACCATGAGTACAAAAGAGAAGGTTAAAGATTTCAATCAAAGATTCACCACTATATTAAAAAATTTCCAACCCAAAGCTAAACCTACTCACAAGTTGCAAATTGAAGTATACGCTAATGTTCTCCCAACTTCCATTTCCATGTTTGTGAAAAGGGCTGCCAAACAAACCTTAGTTGAGAATTTTGAAGAAGCCAAAATGATAGAGTTCCAAATGAAAGGATGCAAAGAAGGTCGGGTCTCATTAGTTAATAAATAAGTCCAACCTCCTCCTAGGATAGGATTACTACTGACTAGACCCCTAGGAAAAACAAATAGAACAAGGTCCTGAAAAGGGAAGTGGGGACATAGAAGACCTACAACACATGGTCAATAAGTTGTCAAACGAAATCATAGACATGAACAGAAGTGTATGGGGATGGAAACCAAGTCCAGAGGCCCTATAAACCTTTCTTTAAAATAAATCTTCTTTTCAAATCAATTGAACCCCCCCCACAACCAACTTAAACATTGATCTTGGAAATGTAGCATCTGAATCTTTATGTACCTATCATTAAAGGAATCACTCTAAAAGAGACTGCCCTCAATGGGTGCATGCCATGAATTTGATGCCCAACTGGTTTCTATAATAATTTTCCCTAACCGAGCAATGAAGTGGCTCAGCTATGAATATTTTTGATCAGGAAGAAGTTGATCCACCAGAAGAAACAACCATGTTAATATGGGACCCTGACTTACCTATGCCTTCTGATGACCTATTTGAGGTTCATGAACCACCTGCAGAAGTCTTGGTTGTGAAAACACGAAGTAGAGGTCACCCTGTCTCAAATGACCTTACTACAACCCAAAATTTGGGAGGAAAATTAGCTTCCGATCACCCGAAAGAACCTTTTGCTCGAAGAAACCCTATAAACATCCATACATGAGAATCGCCCAAGCTAGAATACAACATAGTAGAATATTTGAAGAAGTTGAAGGAAAATATATCGATCATGGACATGTGTAGAATCCCTCAACAAAAAGACTTTATGTTACAAGCATTAAAATTAGTGGAAAATCTTACGAAAAGCACTGACCAAGGAGGAAATCTAACTCCCATAGACATAAGAAATAAACCAATCGTGAATGCCTGCTATGAGGATAAGAAGGGATAACCTTTTGTCCCACCATTCCTTTTGACGTTTGAAGTCTTCAACAAAAACCTCCATAATTTTTTGGTTTACTCAGAAGAATCCTCCAATGTTATGCCATTATCTACATGCAAAACATTAAATGCAGTCCCTCTCAAAAGTGATAAACATGTTATACAACTAGACACAACCCAGGTGAAGGTTATGGCAGAGATCAAAGATTTGATGATCAAAATAGTGACACACCCTAAATTTGTGGAAGTAATTGACATCATTGTAGTAGATATCCCAGAAGTTTATGGATTGTTATTAAGTCGAGATTGGTCTGAGAAGTTAAATGGATACTTCAGTATGGACTAGGGTGACCTTTGGCTCCCATTAAAGGGACACACAAATATGATCGGGATCGATAGAGAAAGATATTTAAAACATACTGTCACTGACTTAGAAACCCTCAATGAACCCTCATTGGCAGATTTCTTCGTGCTAGGAAATTATTCTTGTGACTTTGATTTTAGGAATTTCTCCCTCCTCTCATCTGATGTCCCTCTTACTCAAAACATTGAAATGATTTTTCAAGAGAAATTGTCGATGACGGTAGAGGAAATCCTCTTGTGTCAAGAACCTGTGTTAGAAATCACAGAACAAATAGGAAGGGAAGAGGAAAATGATAAGAAAGAGGAATCCGATAGGTTTTTCCCACAATTTTGGACCTTATACTTTGATGGCTCTAAATAAAAAAAAGGGTCAGGGGTAGGGTGCATCCTCATTGATCCAAAAGGTAAATGACATTTCTTGTCCTGTAGACTAGAATTCGAATGCACAAATAACACTGCCAAGTATGAAGCTCTAGTACAAGGGCTAAATAAATCCATGGACTTAAGCGTTAAAGAATTGAAGGTTTTCAGAGATTCTGAAATCATTGTTAGACAAGTAAGGAACACTATACACTGTAACTCTCCACACCTAAGGAATTATCAACAAGAATTGCACAGGATAATAGAGCATTTTGAAGCCTTCAACATTACAGCAATACCCAAAATGAATAACATTCTTTTTTATTCTCTAGCCACCGTTGCCTCAAGGAGATCACCTCTAGAAGATTATGAAGCATCCTCGTTCACTGACAAGCTACTCTACAAACAGTCGGTGCCTAACAATATTTTGAATTGGAAGGTCTTTGAAGGAGATGAAAAGATTATAAACGTTTTGACCAATCAGGATAATTTTAAAGACTTGGCTATTGAGGATAAAGTATTCCAAGAGAAACCAATAGAAATAGATCCTTAGATAGATCAAACGACTGACAAACCAAGGTCTCACACGATACCGAAGGGAATAGCTAATTTAGAAAATATTTTTGACCTGAGGGAATGATTTAAAGGGTCAAAAAACATGAAGATGGGTAGTTCATGTCCCATGCATGAAACTATAAATCTAGGAACCCCAAAAAACCCCAAGAAAGTAAATCTTGGAAAGACCATATATAAAGAATAAAGGAAGGCCTATCTCAAAATTTTTAAACAATATCAAGATGTCTTTTCATGGTCCTACCGAGATATGAAAACTTATGATACTCGTATCATTCAACACACTATCTCATTAAAATCTTAAGTGAAACCCTTTGAAAAAAAGTTTCAGAAATACTACCCATCCCTAGAGCCTCTCATGTGTTAGGAGTTAAAGAAACTACTAGATGCCAATATTATTTTTCAAGTCAGACACTCCACATGGGTAGTGAATTTGGTTCCTATAAGGAAAAAGTCTGGGGAGATCTTCTTGTACGTAGATTTTGGAAACCTCAACAGAGCCTCAAAAAAGGATAACTATCCAGTTCCACCAATGGAACAACTCTTGTAGACCGTGTCTAGCTCTGATATTTTCTCCCTACTAGATGGTTCCTCGAGTTACAACCAGGTTCTAGTTTCAGGAGAAGACCACTTGAAAACTATCTTCCGAACCAAGTGGGGAACCTTCACTTATAAATGCACGCCCTTTGGGTTAATCAATGTAGGGGAAACCTTCTAGATGGCCATGGAAGTAGTGTTCCAGGGACTAATCAACAAGTCTGTAGTAATCTATTTGGATGACGTGACTATGTATTAAAAAAATAGAGAAGATCACATTCAACACTTAACCTAGATTTTCGAAAGGTGTAGGAAATACGATATATCCTTAAACCCTAAGAAAACTATATTTGGTGTCAAGGAAGGTAAGTTGTTAGGCCACATTATATCCCAATCAAGGATTCGCATAGATCCAAAAAGGATTAAGGCTATAGATCAACTTCATTTACCTCACAACAAAAAGGCTATGTAATCGTTCTTTGGGAAAATCAATTTTGTGAGGAAATTCACCCCCAATTTTGCTGAAACTATCAAACCCTTACAAAAAATGATCTATGAAGATGTTGAATTCAAGTGGTATTATGAACATAAAAGGTATTTTAGCAATATTAAGACTATGATATCTCAAGCCCCAGTGTTGCGAAGTCCCAATTTTAGCAAGGATTTCTTTCTGTACACTTTCACCTCCGACCAATAACTAGATGCGGTGTTGACTCAGAAGGATGATAACAACAACGAAGCCATGGTATCATTCATGAGCACTAATATCCAAGGGGGTCAAACTAAATTACCCTACTATAGACAAGAATGCTTATGCGGTATAAAAGGCAGTGAAACACTTTAGATCTTACATCCTTAAGAATCATACCAAAGTCATAGTGCCTCACCCAGTAGTGCAATACCTATTCACTTAACAGGATATGGGGGAAAGAAGAGGAAACTGGATGGCAGTAGTACAATAATTTGATCTAGATATAAAACCTGCTAAACTGGTTAAGGTACAAGGGTTAGGAAAACTGGCAGATGAATCCCAGGACAAAGTAAATGATGACCCCGGATGGGAGAATGAATTGGAATTATGGTGTGGTGAAGCTTCATACATCTCCTCAGAGGAATATTCTTGGTACGGGAAATTGACTTATCTCTTTCATCATGAGACTTTCCTAGAAAACCTAAACCCTAGAGAAAAGAGATCTCTCACGTTAAAATACGCACAATATCGCCTCATAAATTCGATGCTCTTTTGTGTTAATTATGATGGGATACTTTTAAGATGTCTCGAACATGATGAAGCAGACAAAGTTCTACAAGAGCTCCATGATGGTCTTACCAGTGTAAATTTTGTAGGAAACACCACCGCTCATAAAATATTGAGAGATGTCTATTATTGGCCTACTTTGTTTAGAGACACCCACACATACGCTACAAACTATAAGACTTGTCAAATAAGCACGGGGAGGGATAAGAGAGCATTTGTCCCACTCCAACTGGTGGCCATTTCTAGGCCATTTGAGCAATGGGGGTTAGATATCATAGGATAAATTACCCCAAGTTATTCAAAATAGCATAGCTACATACTGACTGCCACAGATTATTTCACAAAATGGGTAGAGGCCATCCCTCTGACTCATGTAAACGAGAAGGTGGTGATCCAATTCATAGAAAAACAATTGATCACAAGGTTTGGTGTGCCTTCCATCCTTGTTTTTGATAACACAACTTACTTTTCTTCCTCCTTATTAAAAAAAATTTCTATAGACAAAGGAATCATAATTATATACTCTACAAACTACTATCCACAGGGGAACAAAGTGGCAGAATCAACTAATAAGAACCTAGTGAGAATATTAAAGAAAATAGTTGCAAACAACCAAAGGAATTGGCATAGTTCACTTCATTATGTTTTATGGTTCAATACAGTTACACCCAAGGAAGCTATAGGGAATTCCCCATACTTTCTGGTATACGAACAGGAGGCCATTCTCCCGAATGGGATATATCTTCCATCTCTTCAACTTGCTCAGGATTCTAGAGGAAAACCCTCATGAATCATACAACAAAGGATTGATACCCTCCTCATGTTGGAAGAAGAAAGGGAGAAAGAGAAATCAAAATTCATAGCTCATCAACAGATAGTGAAAAGGTGGTTTGATAAGCATAAGGCCAAAGAGAAGAATTTTGAAGTAGGAGACTTAGTCTTGAAATGGGACATAACAAATGTGTCGAAAGGAAAAAATTCTAAGTTTCAGAATCTATGGCTTGGACCTTTCCAGGTGGCCAAGAAGATCAGGGTAGGAACGTATCAATTAAAGCATAGAGGGGGGAACCTGATGCCCTCCTTGTGAACGACCAAGCCCTAAAACAATATTTCCATTAAAAAAAAAAATGTTGTGTTTATGTTTTCATGATGTTTTGTTTCAGCTAGGTCAATTGCAGAATGCATTTTTTGTTTTGTTTTCTTGTTATAGTACTTCTGCACTTTTAAATATTTTGTTTAGAAAGAATATGGTTGACCTCAAATCATGCGATATGGCGAAATCTATTCTCAACTCATCGTTCACATACAACAAAAAAAATGTTGGGGAACCTATGGTTGTTTCGAGGGGTTCTCTATCAAACCTGTGTAGATGAAAAAATTTGGAGAAATGCATAAGTGTCTTCCTGGTGGTCTGGTAAATCCTTAACAGACAGATGGTAAGATGGAAAGGACTACATGTACCTCAGAGACAGAGCTAGAAAAATTTCACCTTAACCATCTCATTTTTGTAGATAACAGACGTCCTCCTCTCCCACTCGCTCAGGGAATTCTATCGAGATAAAAATAAACTATATCAAATGAGTGCATAGTAGGAGAGGGTATGAAGATAGCTCCATTATGGATATGGACACATGTCGGAAGAGGAGCAAGGTCTAGGACATCGGGGTGACTCTGTCGGGGCTATGGACGCTAGTTGGCAGGGGAGCAACACCGTAGCAAGTGAAGAACGATAACTAAAGGTTTAGTGCTAGTGAATGATTTACTAGAATCTTGTCAAAGGGGGCGTGAGTCGGGGTTACATGAAATCAAGGTGGAATAAAGGTTTAAAATCCCGTAGGCAGGCCCAAACACACCAACCAGGGAATTTCAAGTGTAAGGATAAAAGAGGCTCTGATAAAAAATCAGTTAAGTTATAACCCACTTTTGCATCATTCGAGCCCAAGGAAGGAACAAAGATTATGTTTTCACCCAATAAGTCACCATTTGTTGAGCACTCAACACAGCCTAAAAATCCTGTGTCATTTTTTCACTTTTTGGGTACCACTTGATCTTTGCACTTTCTGATTTGATTTCACTTTGACATTTGTTTGGCTTTGCTTATTATCTTGAATCTCATTAGTTGTTCAGGTCTTTTTGAACTTATGAAACCCCATGAATTAAAAATACTTTACTCCTGAATAAAGAATCAAAAGCCAAAACACTTCACCCAACACACTCAAATTCAACATCGGAAGGAATTCAAATATGGAAAAGAACCACTTGGGAAAACTCAGTCGCCGAGTGCCGATCTTCATCAATATCGGCCAAAGGAAGTTTTGTTTTATGACAAGTATTGCATAAGGATATCGTCGATATTTGATCCCCTTCGGCATCGATAAAATACGAGAGCAATAGGCGTTAACATAGAAAGAAAAGCTATCGCTGACAGTAGATGCTCGATGCGCTTATCAGAACTAGGGAAAGCCTAAAAGGATTTCCATAGACATTCTAACCATGCTAAAAGATACTCCTGATCACCGATCCCCGATGTGTTTTCGGCATCGAGACTTTTTCGAAGAAGTTAATTCCGAAGAAAAACACATGATAGGTTTATCACCGATCGCCAACCCTGGATACTTTTCGGCATCGGCAAGCCAAGGTTTGTTTTAGAATGCATAAATTAAGGAAATTCCTGACTCTGATTGATACACTCTGATTAGGCCACCTGTCTTCAACGTCGTGTGTCTTTGTCATATCAGAGAACCATACGGTCTAGTTTTTCCTTGAGTCATTTTTTTAGTCCCCTAAGTCCAAGTCACACCTCCGAGTCAGCTTTTCCATGACAACATTATACGATGAGACTGATCAACGTTGGATATTTTGTGAGGGACATTAACGAAAACGTTCATAGTGCATCCCCGGTCCCCGATCCACCCACTGATAAAGTGACACAATGGGATGTTTTAGTGTTAGATACGATTAGATTTAGAGCATTTAAGATGCTAATTAATACCAAATCCCACATTAGTTACTACCCCATGAGACAATCAAAGCGGTTGCTTAAAATGCTGGATAGACCACATCACCCCCCACGCCTCCACCGTCAACCCATGATGAATTTAAGTATTGAGATTCAGCGAAAGATTTGTTTAAATTTCACTCATCACCCGAATTGAATGGATGATGAAACACGGTAAGTTCTTTCCTAATTTAAATTCTCTTGAGCCATTGTAAACGAAATCATTCTGTGTGCAAGGAAATTCATAGCATCCAAAGAAATAAGATGACTAATTCGAAAGCTATATAGATCTCGTGAGTATCAAATAACCAGGTTTAGCAATCTTTTTAGGTACGTATCCAAGTCTGTGTGTTTTACATGGTTACATTTCATACATTTTTATCCGGCTGTGTTCTTGATACAATCTCTTAAGGTTATTTCAATTGCAGGAACAATGCTACAAATAAATCTAAGCACTAGACGATCATCGAGGGTGATGAAGCTGAAAGAACCAGAGGTAGGCAAAGGCTCGTCTCTGGGGGTTGCAAAAAAATTGGAATACACTCTGAGACTAGAACCTGTCATCAAAACATCAACGAAGAATGTTTTTATTTAGCCTCTAGCCTTTGGAGATATAGAGGCAAGCACAAGGACCAAGGTGACTCTCCCACATTGGGAAGAGCTCTTTAAAAAGATCAGTCGAGAGGAATACCTAGAATATATCCCACATAGTGATAGATATGTAAGAGCACTCAATGACGAGGTGTTCCCGAACATCCGATGATTGTACTTGCATATGGTTGTGAGAAGAACCCTTGTTTTTCCCTTAATTGAAGTTTTGAAGTGGCTCATCGACCAAACATACACACATAAGTGTTTAATCAATGATGAAAATGGTGGGTGTGTCGGGGTGTTCCTTCCGGTAGAGGTCCATAAATACTACAAACTATGATACCCTAAGGAGCGGTTGAATACAAGTTTCATCGTTAAGTTCTACAAGCGCCATGACACCAATCGGGTGATGGCCTTATGCTGGAGGGAAGACAAGAAATACACCAACTAGAGCATTGGCTGGTACTATTGTGCTACTTATATGTTTAGTATAATGCACTCACTAATTATCAATCCAGGATTCATAATGAACAGAGTTACAAGACACCTGTAAGAAAGGTAATTTCTAATGTCACGAGCATAGAATTAAACTAGATTATGCATGCTGGAAACAAATCAAAATAGAAAACTACAATGCACTTCGGTTGTCTTTCACAGAGAGGCTATATATTACATTATGGCACATACAAATATGAGATGGAATTGGTTTGATAGATCAACTCTGATATCTGACCCAGAAAACTAACTATGCAATCCACACTTCTGAAAATAAATCACACATCAATCAGCAAAGCATAGCATGGGTAGTTCAATAGTCAATATGTTGGTTTTGTTGTGGTTCACAATGAACTTCACTAGTTCTTATCCAAGTAGTTTTTATTGTTGTTTCCAACATCTATGATCCCTCAAGGAAATCAAATTCATGAGAACAGAAACAGGGCATATGTAAAAATAGAGCAATTAAAGATCTGTAAGCAATTATAGAATGAAAATCTTAATCTAATCCATACTTCTATCATCTAACAGAGTTAAAGCTTTAGCTAATTCAATGTTTATACTACTAAAAACAAATACTAATGCTAATCTACAAAGAGGCTAACCTTTGTTGGGCGATGGGCCCTTGCCGCTTCAACAGGTCAGCTATTGAAGTCTACAGGAAGCTTTCTTTCGACACACACATTACTCTCACTCACATTTCAAAACATGAAATCAAAACTTTCGTTAACAACTCAA
The DNA here is from genome assembly GCA_010110895.2 of Picea sitchensis. Taxonomy (NCBI): domain Eukaryota; kingdom Viridiplantae; phylum Streptophyta; class Pinopsida; order Pinales; family Pinaceae; genus Picea; species Picea sitchensis. The sequence continues at coordinate 49,100 of SNQJ01S0054731.1, forward strand.
CTCACAGTTAATCATAGATGATCAGAATATGGAGATAAAATGACATTCCATTAATCTTCACTCAAGATATGTTCTATAATATCACACATTGCTTCAAATATTGATAATATGATAATTCTGCTACTCCCTCCACCATCCTGGCCACGACTATTTAATAGTCTGAATCGTGAAACACATGGAGGCGAAGTGATTTGCAAATCAATCAGTTGTTAAGTTCAATCATTCGGTTACATATTTAGCTTCATCCTCATGACACAAAGTGCATGAGGATGAGACAATTAACAAACTGTTCTTATCATAGCCTTGCTAAAACAAAAAGACGTCCACCAATTGACTTAGGCGAGAACTGACACTTAACTTAGTGCATTAGGCTCTTCCATATTAGTACCAGATCATAATAGGAAGATGGTACTGGATCACGACAGGGAACAAAAGGTGGTACCGGATCATGACAGTGCGTGGCCATTGGTACCGGATCATAACAGTGTGCGTTGGTACCGGATCGCAACATATGCTATTTTAGTACCAGATGTGCCTGGTACTGTATTCGGACAGCAGGAATCTTGGCACGTGGGTACCAAATGGATGAGATGGTACAGGGATGCTAGACATTTAGAGGTAAAAGATTCACATATGAAGAATCAAGCATTAGTACATGAAATATTTAATTCCTTAACTCAATAAACCACAAAATGCATGAATTAACCATACTTTACATTATGACCTTATTATTGGAAATTGGTAGCATTCTTGTCATTCACTCAAGATTTAGGTAAGCCAAAAAGGTATAGGTGAAGAGTATAATAGGGTACTGGGGATGTCAATTTTGGGTCCCAACATTCCCCCATGCCAAAATCATTGCATGTCCTCATGCAACTGAAAACAAAACCCAAAATTTTGCAAAACTTGAGACTGTGTTCTTTACTTTGGTGGATCAATGATATTGATGGCTGAAGCCTCTTCTCTCAGCTCCCTTTTGATGACCCTAACATATTGTAGGAGTCGTAATACCTTCTTGAGCTTGTTATAAGTCTCTTCACGGTCATCTTGAATTTTTTGGTTGGTTGCTTTCAATTGCTCATTTTCTTTCTTGATATATCTATCCAATAGTTGATATTCCTTCACTTCCTGTTGGAGTTCCTGATTTTTCTTTTGCAATTCCCCAATCCTTTTCCTCATTTGTTCTTTTGTCAAGGTCTTTGTTGACTCCATCATTACTGGCTATATGCACTCCCTTTCCTCAACTTCCTCCCTCATCCCACATAAAGTAATAGTGTCTTACTCCTCGATCAAACTAGGGATGTCATCTTGGATTGGTAAATCCTCATAAGGGGAAGTAAGGTATATTGGATATTCTGGTGTATGAGGACTGACTATTGTTTTTCCCTTCCTTGCCATGCTCCTCGTAGTTCTTTTACAAGGAGGTAATAGATCAGGGATGCTCACAAGCTTCCTTTTCTTCTTCTCTAATTGTAAAATGGTGACAGGGGGTTGTGCCACAAACTGTTTACTTTTAGTTTCTGAGCTATGCTTCCCTTTCTTCATCATTTTTGTCTAATGGCCCTCTTTCTTAACTTCCACCATTGAAGTCTCCTCAACAAATTTGTTTTTACCTTTTGATTCGGAGCTTTTAGAAGTCTTGTTGACTATGGAAGAGGACCCTGCTTTTTCATGTTGGCTCAATGCCCTAGATGATGGTGGAGTTGTCTTATCCTTCTTGTACTTTTTCTCTTGGGGTTCCTTACTTTTCTTTGGAGCATGCTAGGTTTATTCCACAGATTTTTTTTCTGTGGGAAGGTGTTGTGTGATAAGGCTTTTCCAACCAATCCTCTATTTCCTAAGCTCATGTAAAACTAGAATTTTAATGAGAGTTTGATGGTAAATGCTAGTCTTCTCTACTTTGGAGATGGATTTAACACCTCTTACCATTTTATTCAAACTCATCCATAGAAAATATGGAAAATTGATTTTAGGGCCTCCTTCAAAATGTAATAGGAGCCTAAGATGATAGATGAAGGTCACAACATGCCTTCCTTCACAGGTGAAAAATCGTTGAAGACTGGTAATCATTGGATGGTATTCTTCTTTGATGTAGTTCCTAGGGATCCCCTTCTTCTAGTCAGGGTGTTGGTAATCGGCCTTCAAGAATTGTTGGCACATTTCTTTGTTAATTCCTAGACCTTTGAATTATTTAGCTCCCCTGCTTGGTAGTCCCGTGACCTCCATTAAGGTCTCTTCGTTGATTATCAGTTGTAGATTTCCTATATGTGCACTCTCTCCATCATAGCTCTGTATAAATCCTGAGAAATCTTCTCGTGCCAACCTGTAAATTTTTCCAAAAATGGTATCCACCCCAATCTAGCATATTTTTCTTGACATAATTGGTACTCCTCAGTTTCCCTATAAATTTGGAAAACCGATTCGTGTCTAGTAACGACCATCATTATAAGTTGAGAAAAGGATTTGGCTATAGCACAAGGGTTTGTTTAATTGATGAAGGGTTTGGTACCGAAAAGGAGCAGGCTCGGGACTAGAGAAAATCTCACGATAGGGGGAAGTATGGCAATGATGTTGTGAATGGTAAGTTTAAGTGAGGGTACTGCGAGGAAAAATTATGACCAAATGAGGCTTATCTGGATGGCTTCGCCACCAAATAAGCCATTTAATTTATACTCGTTACTGTAATGATGAGGATAATATGTCGGGTGTTCAAGGAATCATTTTGGGATAGGTGATTGGACATTTGGGTGGTGAAAGTAATGTTGGATCGTGATTCATGGTATAAGATAGGTTTGTGAATTTGCTTGAGGACGAAATATATTCGTGGCTTATCATTTCTATGCATGCTTCATATTTTGATATGATTTTTTCCTTTAACCATGTTCAAGAGCTATGAGAGGATTAATTAGGTTTAGGCATATGGGTATGAGGGATAGGTGCATGGGTTTAATACTAAGGTCGTAAGATCTAGTATAGATTTTTATATTTATTGTACTTTTATGAGCATAGGAAAATAAATACCATGTTACCTTTGCTTTCACCTTTGTATGATTGATACCCACAACATGTGTGATTGCTTGTAAATTTTCAAAATTCATCCTTTTAGACTAAAGATTCTTGAAAACTTGGTATGGGAATGTCCTGTACTTCTGATGTGCTTATCTTCTTTTGTATTTGGTTCTGCAGGGTGATCATGTAAGTCTGGAAAAGAGTTCTGAAGGGGCTCTTCGACCTTCCCCCATGCCGAAGATGTTGTATATCTGTAGGAAAGAAGATTCAACATGTGATATCATAATGGAGAAAAGATGACAAGAGTAAAAAGAAATCGATCAAATTTTAGAAGTACATCTTATCACTTATCATATGATCTCATGCCAAAAATTAAATTGCCCCTTTTGTAATGGATTATTGACAAAAGTAGCATTCAACAGTGAAACAGAGGAATACATATATGTTTGCATCTCATGCCAAAAATGAAATTGCTCCTTTTGCAATGGGTTATTGACAGAGGTAGCATTCAGTAGTGAAACAAGGGAATGCATATGTTTATTAGCCAAAAGAACAGATCCCACCTAACTTGCTTCAAATATTTACTATCATTGGTTTAAAGATAAATTTCACAATATAAGTAGATTAGACTCCCTAGTTAGGGCTCCACTCTTAAGAAGTTTCCTTCTTAGATAGTGTAGGATTTAGATGTCAGATTCGTAGGTTGACTTAGGGTGATTCTCAAATGGACATTTGCTTGGAGAAATTATGTTGTTGATTCATCTGGAGTTTTGTATCTCATGAAAGCCAATAATGACCTTTAATCTTTTTGTTTTAGATGGAAAAAGTGGATTTTTCAGTCAGACAAGTATAGATGAGACATTTTTCAACTAGAATCCATTGCCAGCAAGCCTGTTCAGTACTCCGGTGGGGTAGTTGTGATAATTAGTGAGAGGTTCCTTCCCTAGGCAAGATGCCCCATTGCTAATAGGAATGTTCAATACCTTGATGGGTTTGCCTAGTCATACCACAGACTGGTACCCGCTGCTAGCATACTTGTTCAGTATCCCAACGATTTAGTCTCTTAAACCCTTTTTCCATCAGAGGCTTCTTGTCCATAGTCACCTTTTTTAGTTTGTATTAAAGAGTGCTTTGCATGGTGACAGGGAAGGCTCGTCTGAAAACCTTTTTATAGGGTGGGATGGTATTAGGTTGGAAGGCATATACTCTTCTTTTGTATGTCTATTAAAGATTTGTCTGAAGGAAAAATAAAATTTTATGCACATTATTTCTTTAGAGTGATCCAGATGTATAATTTTGTCTGAAGTTGTCCATAAGAGAATGACCTAAAGTTTCCTTAGGGTATTGGTACATCCTCTACCATAAAAAATTTGGTAGTGTGCCCATGGTAGAGAGTGTTCATATACTCATATGTTACTCTTTAATAAGATAATCTAATGAATACTATTGAAGTCAGGTTAGGGTGAGATAGTTGTTTATAAGCTAATATATATATTTTTAAATCATGCTGAAATACTGGGTAAAGGAAACTTCTAGTCTTTCAAGCGGATTATGGTTCTTTGAGAAATCATAGGTAAAAATTGTGTTCCTCTTTTTAAGCAACATAACCAAAAGAAATTAAAGTTCTTCTCGGCAACAGAACCAAAATAAATTAAAATACTTCTCAGCAACATAACCAAAAGAAATTAAAATACTTCCCTTTAGTTGTCAAAAGAAGGGATGCCATTTGGTACTGCATTTGGCTTTGTGGTTCCACCTTAAGTGGTTGTTGCATGGCTTCATACTTTAGATTAATGGTCATAAGATTTTGAAATATGCTTTGTCAATTAGGTAATATGTCTTGATAGCAATGTAGAAGGACAGACTCAGGTATCGAAATGGTACTGGACTAGAATGAGATTTCTAGTACCGAAACAGAACAAAATATTGTTGATTCATACAACTAATGTTTAGCAAGTTC